>JAOWAR010104759.1:0-12188 GCA_028571005.1 Clathrina lutea | reverse complement strand
GGCGCCGGGCCCGGCCGCGCGCGGGGGGGGGGGGGGGGGGGGGGGGGGGGGGGGGGGGGGGGCACAACATGCTCTCGCGACGCGTCCTCAGTTGTGCAGAGCCTTTTTCTGGTGGCGCATCAGAGGATTGGCTGAGCTGGCTGGCCTACTTCAAGGTGTGCGCTGAGGCCAATGACTGGGACGGCGAGCTACGGCGTCGCCTCCTGCCAACTCGGCTGAAAGGCCCTGCGCAGCTGACCTTTCAAGGTCTGTCTGCAGTGGACAAAGTGGACTACACTGCGCTGTGGGAGGCATTGACCGACCATTGTTCACCTAAGCAGCGTATCGCGCTTACCAAGGCGGAGTTTCGGGCTCGAAGGCGCCGATCCGGCGAGTTGCTCTCCACGCTTGCAGACAGCATCAGGCAGCTGGCTGTTCGAGCGTACCCAGAAGGCGGCAATCTCGTCCAGGAGCTCATGGTCGACCAATTCGTCGACACGCTTGACAGCTCACAGACAAGGCTTCGAGTGTTGGAGCAGAATCCGCACACCCTCAACGATGCCCTGCGGAGAGCATTACAGCTGGAGGCATTCGCCGAGGCTAAAGCCAGGCGTGATGGCAATACGCCCTTGGCAGCGGGGCGGACGACAGCCTCAACGACAACAGCAGCAACAAAATGGACAGCGGCCCTGACGACAGCACCGGCCGATGACTTGGTTTCCATGATTGGGCTCCTTGACCAGGGCGACCGTCAGCGTGTGGAGGAAGGCCCGCTAGCGGACCAAGTCAGGAGGATACTGGCCAGCCTCGACACACTGACAAAGCGCATCGACCAGTTGAGTGAAGGCAGCACGCGACAAGGCGGCCGGCCACCCGTAGTGGGGAGCAGCGAGCAGCCGGCGCAGCGTTGGTGCCGGCAGGAGCCAAGGTGCTGGAAGTGCGGCGAACCTGGCCATCTCAGGGCCGAGTGCACCAGGCGTTTGCAGTTGTCGACGTCGTCAAACTCCAACCGGCTGGCGTGACGGGTCCGTCGCCAGTCGGGAAAGACTGTGGGACCCAGGTGGCCATGGAGATTGGCGATGTGTGCGCAGAGAACGCGTCGGTGAATGCGGCCATGTATGCGGACGGAAGGCTGGGGGGGGGGGTGCAAGTGAAGGTGCTTATTGACACTGGCACAGCTATCAGCCTGGTGAGCGAGGAGCTCTGGCTGGAGAAGTTGCGTGGGATGGCACAGCTTACAGCAGGACTGCCACGAGCGAGTGGTGTCGGTGCGCGGTAGGTCGCTGCCTGTGCTTGCCGTGGCGGAACTGCAGTTGCAACTGGCCGGAGAAAACATTGCACAACAGTTTGTGGTCGCTGGCAGTGTGACGCAGCACTATCTAGTTGGTGCGAACTTCCTGCAGGTGAACAAAGCGGTGATCAACCTTGCCACTGGGACGCTGATGGTCGGTGGGGAGTCCACAGTGCTGATGTCGGGAAGGGGGCCGCAGGCCACTGCTCATTGTGTGTGCTGTGTGACAGTTGCTGAGACGACGGAGGTGCCCCCGCGTCACCAGATTGCTGTGAGCTGTGCAGCGGACCTTTAGGGAGCTGAGGAGCAGCCATGGTTGCTAGCACCCTCGTACCGGTTTCGGGACCGATACTGTGTGGGTGCAGCCAGAGTTGTGGTCATGCCGAAGCACGGCGGTGACATCTTTCTGCGTGTCGCAAACTTCTTGGATCGGCCTGTCAAGATCTGGAAGCACGCCAGCGTAGGGGAACTGGCGCAGAACTTTGACCTCTCCCAGGAAGGCCCAGGAAGCGAGACCGCGGAACGTGAGCTCGACGCGCAGGGGAGCAGATGCTGCAGCGTTGACGCTGAGCAGACTGGGTGAGACGACACGTCCAAGTTTGACAGCATGTTTGACCTGTTGGGTTCATCCTTGACTCCTTCTGAAGAAGAAGACTTGCGTGGACGTTCGCGAGAGTATGCCGATGTGGTTGTCGGCTGTGGCAGGGAGCTAGGGCGTACTTCACTAGTGCGTCACAGCATTCACACCGGTGAGCATCCGCCATCGCGCCAGCGAGCAAGGCACACACCTGGTCATCTGCGCGACGAGATTGACTGCCAAGTTGACGAGATGCTGAGCAAAGGAGTCATCTCACCGTCTTCCCGTCCATGGGCAGCACCTGTCGTGCTAGTGCGGAAGAAGGACGGATCACTTCGTTTCTGTGTGGACTTCTGTCAGCTGAATGGCTGCACAACGAAGGAATGCCTTGCCACTGCCGAGGATTGTCGAGACCCTGGACTCTCTTGGTGAAGCCAAGACGTTCTCCGCCGTGGATCTGGCATCGGGCTATTGGCAGGTGCGGTTGGAGCCGTATGCGCAGGAAAAGACCGCGTTCACAGTCCCAGGTGGAGGGCTGTACGAGTACAACGTCATACCGTTCGAGCTCTGTAACGCACCGGGCTCGTTTCAGCGGCTGATGGACCTGCTCTCGTCCGGATTGCAGTGGCAGCAATGCCTCGTGTACATGGACGACATCATTGTGTTTGCATCCACCTTCGACGAGCACTTGCGACGGCTCCGCACCATTTTCGATAGGCTGCGTGCGGCGGGTCTTCACCTCAAGCCGGCTAAGTGCGCGTTCCTGAAGCAAGAGGTGCTCTACCTCAGGCATGTCATCTCCTGCCATGGGATTGCCACTGACTCCAATTGGACGTCGAGTTGTGGTGTCGTCAGTGCCCAACATGTGCCCGTTGAAAGCGTCCTACAGCCACGCCACGTGCGCCATTGGTTCCAGTGTGCGTCGGCTACCCACTGGAGCTCGTCGCAGTGGATCTGCTGGACCCTCTACCAGTCACAGAGTCTGGCAATATCGGCACATCTTGCTGATAGCCGACTATTTCACCAAGCGGGCGGAAGCCTTCGCCCTGCCGGACATGGAAGCCAACACGGTAGCCAGGAAGTTCGTTGATGAGTTTGTTTGTCGATATGGAGCCCCACAGCAGCTGCACACAGATCAGGGGCGTCAGTTTGAGTCGGTTCTGATCGTTGAAATTTGCCGTCTGCTAGGTGTGCGGAAGACGAGAACCACCCCGTATCCACCCCGTATCACCCGCAGTCAGACGGCCAAGTGGAGCGAAACAACCAGACGCTCGAGGCAACGTTGTCTGCCTACACCGCTGCCAACCAACGAGACTGGCACAAGCATCTCTCCCGCGTGATGCTGGCATACCGATCAAGCTCCCATGCCATGACGGGGGTGTCTCCCGCTGAGCTAATGCTTGGTCGACAGATGCAACTGCCGGTGGACATCGTCTCCGGGAGTCCGGAACCAGCTCGCCGGACGCATGGCCAGTATGCGCAGCAGCTGCACGATCATCTCAGCCAAGCGTACAACGCGGTGAGAACGACGCTTGGTTCAACCCAACGAGTTCGCAAAGCCCATTATGATCAGAAGGTGCATGGGTCGCCATATAAGCCAGGTGATCGTGTCTGGCTGCTCAACACCGCCGTCCGGAAGGGGTTGACAAAGAAACTGTCGCTGCCATGGCACGGCCCCTATCGCGTCAAGAAGAAGATTGGTGATGTCCTCTACCACATCCAGGCGGAGAGCACTGGCTGGAAGCGGTCGATTGTGCATCTCAACTGCTTGAAGCCATGCACAGCCAGGCGTGCCAGCAATGACAGCCAGCCCACTGCTGCCGCCGATGCATGCGCAGACCATGCAGACGTGCCGCAGCCCCCACACAACGCTCCAGACACGGGCGCCTCTCAGCCTCTCAGCCGGTAGGACGCACGTCGGGACCGCCGCAGCCAAGAGGATCTGCTGACAGTGGCGACAGCGACCTGTTTGTCGAGGTTTGGGTGCCTGCCGCTTCCGCTTCTTCGCCGTCTCGGTCTCCAAGTAACGCCCGTCCACGTCGTGTTGTGCGGCTCCCAGTTTGCATCGTGACTACAACATGTGACAATGTGTTTTATCTCGATTGGGATTCTTTGCTTTTTGTGTGCTTGCTCTTTCTTCTCTTGACGTCTTATCCTGTTTGCCGGGCCTGCCGTTTATCGACACGAGGTCGTGCTTTTTCCGTGGCAGGTGGGTAGTGTCATGATGTGCTAATCCATTGTGCTTTGCACGCATGCGTATTATTCTTAGTGCAGCCTGTTCTGACCCCTGTACACTGGTGACTGTGACTCACACGTACAGCAGTGATACAGGCGTGCTTGTTGGCATGTCTGCTAGTTATTTATGGAATTGGTGCTAGGTTCGGGCTCAGTTTTTTCTTGCTGGCTGATGAATGATTGTCTGGAAGCTGGATGAGGTACTGGCTGAGTCTCATACTGTTTCTGAATCCTGCGAACCGCTTTGTCTGGGAAGGGGCCATCTACTAGAGTTATTGAACTTCTGATAGACAGGCGTGACAACTCCTTGACAATGCTCTGGATGGAAGTGTACGGAATGTTGTGGCCAAGCTCGGACAAAAATATGACGAAAAGCCGCAGCCAATTAAGCCGTGCAGATCGGCGTACTTAGCCATCTTCGCCCGTTGCTCGTGGCTGTAGGCATGATATTGGCCTCTTCGCCGCTTCCTGCGGCTTCCCTCGCCTACTTTCGAAATTTCTGCGTTTGCAGCAGTACACGCAGTTGCATACTTCTCCTCTGGATCCTCATTCGGATTCGGCAAGAACGGACTTATGGGCTCCAGGCAAGCACCACGGAGAGTTGGGCTTGCCTTGCTCAACCAGCTCAAAAGAGAAGACTTGCCATTTCGACTGACAACAGTAAACGTTCTGGAACTACTGGCAACACACGTGTGAACCTAGCTACGGAAAGGCAGGAAGAAATGTTTTCACGACTCCTTACACTGCAACATGTACACCACAAACCATGCAGACCTCCTCTTGGACCCTATAAAGAGAACTCTCTTTGCCAGTTTAAACCTATCAGTCCAGCTGAAGAAGAAACTCTGCTATCGCATCTCAACCCATCCAAGGCAACAGGTCCGGACAACATCAGTGCAATGGAACTTAGACTCTCTGCAAAGGCAATAGCCGAAACAATTGCCATTCTATTCAGCGAGTCACTGCACACTGGAGAGCTAAAACTCGACTTCAAACTGGGGCATGTCATAGCCCTTCTGAAACCTGGTAAACTGACACTTCCCTCCTGGCAAGTTATCGAGACATTCCTCTGTCAAGTATTCTCTCAAAGGTCTCAAAAGGGTGGTTTTCAACCAGGTTAGTACTTTTTTACATGACAGGGGTGCCTTCAGCGATCTGCAATTTGGATTCAGAAAAGACCGATATCGTGTGCAGACCTATTGACGGCAGTGATTGACGCCTGGGACTTAGCACGTGAAGAAAGCTCACCACGGCCGCTGTTTTTATAGATCTGAGCAAAGCTTTTGTTGGTGTCAGGCATCAGCAATAATATTGCTTTTGCTCCTTCAGCAAAACAATATTGGTGGGACGGTGCTCAATTTGGTTTACAGTTTCTTGACAGGAAGGTCCCAAAAAGTCGTCATCGAATCTCAAGTATCCAGGTCATTTATCTGCTCTAAAGGTGTACCTCAAGGAAGTTTTTTGGGTCCACTACCCTTTACTTTATACGTGGCAGAGATGTCCACTCGATTGCTAACCGGCTCAATGTAACTCTGCCCTCCTTTGCGGATGACATAACTCTCTTCTGCTCAAGAAAGTCAGTGGCATTGCCTGCAAAGATGTGTCTATGTCATATCCACTGAGCTCACAAACAACAAAAGACTCTCTGTCAACGGCAACAAAACAGTGGCAATGCTTATCCTTCCTCGTTCGCCAAGATCATTGACACTCGTACCAACGGCCAACATCCTTAACCACAACAAAGTCATCCCATGGGTTCAAGAAACACGCTTGTCAGGGATGATCATTAATACAAAACTCTCATGGAATTAAGGCACATGTGGACCTCGTGTGTACTAAAGTCAACTGGATAGTTGGATCTCTCCGGCGATCCTTCCGTCAACTAACACCTTGGCAAGACAAGTATTTTTCTTTCTGTCATACAACCGGATTTTAAATTTTCAGGATTTGCATTCATCCCAAGCCTGTCCTCATCCCTTAAAATATGTCTCCTCTCAACCTGGCGAAGAGCGGTCAGATGCCTAACTGAAAGAAGTTTCCAAGATGATGTGTCTCCTCTGATGGCGGATTTGAAGTTGACCTGAATTGAGCACCGCTGGGCCTTGCAGTTAGCTACTGTCACACGTCGTCGTGTAAATGGCACAGCTTCCTGCACTATCGAAGAAGATGAGACATCCGATGGCCACTATTGGTACACGAGAGGCAACTCTATTGACTTCCTTCCTTTCCGTTCATCCTTGATGTCTGAAACTATCTGTGCTCCACTTATCCGGAGCCCTCTTCCCTATAATACCCGCGGGCTCCATCATTGTCTTCCAGTTCAAACGTGCTTCAATGATTTAACTGAATCTTTTTGACTGGCACACAATCCTCTACTATCTCGGATTTAGCAATCAACTGTCGCATCCAGAGTACTGATTTACTCTCATGTCTTCTCTCCATCTTTTTTTTCCTTAAATTTTTGGCTTTTTAAAATTTTTATACTTTCGCTCATTTACTTTCTACTTTATTACTTTTCTTCTTTCTCCGGTAGGAGCTCTTTGAGGAGACAAAAAATACCGCTGCTGCTGCTGCTGCTGCTGCTGCTGCTGCTGCTGCTGCTGCTGCTGCTGCTGCTACATGCTGCTGCTGCTGCTGCTGCTGCTGCTGCTGCTGCTGCTGCTGCTGCTGCTGCTGCTGCTGCTGCTGCTGCTGCTGCCGCCGCCGCTGCTGCTGCTACATGGTTTTCAGGTGCTCTTGGGTGTTCATGGTGCAATGCGTGGGCTTTCGCTATACGCCTACGTGCTGCGGAGGTGCTTTCACCTATGTATGCATGATGTGTGTCGAATTACGAGATCGTATACCATAATATGGTTTTAACAGTCGTAGTCTGCGTTTTTTTTTCTGTTTCATGTATTTTGAGTTACCAGCCCTCATTGTGTCAATAAAGCTTTTTCGTCGTATCACAAAAAAATTTAGAAACGCTTGCGGTCAGGTTACAACAGGGCTGTACAGTACTGAATTAGTGCGACATGCACAAGCGATCACGGAGGCTCATCATGACTGGCAAACGGCACGATGTCAATTATTTAAATTGGGGATCGGCTAGAAACTATGGCTACATGCATAATTATGGTACTGGCCGCGCTACACAGTTCACTGGCAAGTAGGTGGGCACATACTGCACCAGGCAGCTCCACCAGTACACGCAGTACAGGTGGGGCGCTGAACTGAAAAAAAAAAAAAAAAAAAAAAAAAAAAAAAAAAAAAAAAAAAAAAAAAGAGAGGGAAAGGGAGGGGGAGAGAGAGAGAGAGAGAGAGAGAGAGAGAGAAAGAGAGAGAGAGAGAGAGAGAGAGAGAGAGAGAGATAGGGAGAGAGAGAGAGAGAGAGAGAGATAGGGAGAGAGAGAGAGAGAGAGAGAAAGGGAGAAAGAGACAGAGAAGGGGAGCAGATTTGAGGGATTGAATATTTGGTCAGGAACTTGGTCCGGGAGTTGTAGTATACGTAGTTCAGATTCCATGTGCGGTCTGGATAGTTTGGTTCGTTTGAGCTGGGTGGTAGAAGACAGTGGTAGATGGTAGTACAGCGGATGTTCAGGGTATTGTTGGAGTCGAATGTTCCAGGAGTAGTCTTGGTGAGATTCCATATGCGGTCTGGATAGTTTGATTTGGTTTAGCCAGGCGGTTGAAGAGAGGTTCATGGCATTGTTGGAGCAGGATGTTCCAGGAGTCGTGTCGAGAAAGGTTTTGGCTGTAATAGGAAGAAGGGGAAGAGACAGTGTGTGAATTGAGCACATACTGAAGAAAGTGGGGGCGTTGGGGTTTCTGCTCAGATAAAAGGCTGGTGAGGAGCTGTGAGGAATGTTGAAAAAAGCTCAAAAGTTCATGTATGTGGAACAGGGACCACTGGGTGTGTGGAGAGGAATGGATGTGTTTGTGGACGTCATGTGTTTGGAGAATGGATGTGGGGGTGGGCGTACCCTCAATAATGATCATCATTGATGCACAATGACGGGATAATTGCCATTTCGACTACAGATGCTACTTTGGAAGTAAACGTTAGGAGCGAAGAGAGAAGTTCTGTAGGGGCCATTATGTCTATATAATAATTATGAATGGGGTATGTTTCTCACAGATCTGAGGAGAGTCATGAGAGGACAAATGGCAGTGATCTGTCCAAAGCTGTCCAAGAGTCGACAGTCACCGATGACAGTTGTCCGTCAGACATACAGATGCCTGCAGAAGAAATGCCTGAAGCTGGCTCGTGTCTGAATCCGTTCATAGCTCAGCAGTCGTCAAAACATGATGATACAGAGGACTTGCAGGTAATGTCTATCTCTTCAATTCTAGGGCAAATTGCACAGAACAGTGTTTCCTCTTTATTACTGGAGATAGACCATCAGTGCCACTTCCCGGATAAGGAGGATCAATACAGTTTGATCTAGAAATAAAAAATTCGTTCACATTTCAGCGGAAAGCTCGGTGGTTTGAGGGCTGGCTCCTGAGTTACAGGCGAGTCCAATTTGCGCAATTTCTACAGAAAGGCTAATGGCAGCCGTCGCACAAGTAAACAGTCCAAGCAGAAAAGAGAAAAGTCTAGGCTCCTTTTCACAGGGTTAGAGGTTGAAGCAGTTTCGAACCTTTAAAGGAGTATCTTCGATTTTTTTCTCCCTTGACACCTATTTTCTTTTTCAAGGCATCAGAATCTCAATTTCCACCAAAAAAATATCAAACTGGGGCATTCCGCAAAAACGAGTCTTGCGGAAAATTTCACTGACAGCAGTGAGTGCTTCCTCGCATGTTTTCGCGTCTTCCTGATTAACTGGCTCCTGCCAATTAATCAAAGCATTTATATTCAGCCTCGACCTAGCTGCCAATTAGGTGGCAGTCTGGGCACAAACACATGCACACGCATACCTTGATTACACTGATTCTGTGGAATTTCCCTAATGCTTGATGGCTTCACACCCTTCTTCCAGTAGTCTTAATAGTATATGGATAGCTCCAAAGCCAGACCATTCAACAGGACACCGAAATAATCAAAGCACATATCACACAACTCACACCCACCATGCACATAATACACCTACATTGCAGTTTTCACTTGCTCTCACATTTTTCAAGCAGGCCGCCAGTGGTCACACGTACACTAAATCTTCTCGACATTGGTCACGAACATCCACCACCAAGCATTCACACATTACTGTGCCTAAAGGGACACTGGTAGGGATCCGCGGCCTTGAAAAGTCGTGTTCGGGGGCACCTAGAGATTCCTTGTTCAAAGTGTACGCGCACCTTGTGAATACGATGACATCAGAGAAGCATTTATTCAAAAAATGGCCGTCGCAAAGCGCGGAGATGTCCCTTAAATTCGGTGTCCCGTAATCATCTGACGTCTTCTCGGTGAAGCCACTGAAGAGCCCGAGGCAAAACTAGATCGATCTCTTTTTTTGTTGTGTTTCTTTCTCTAGATAAATTGATGTGCTCTTCTTAAATTAGTAGAATCAAATATTTAAAGTGCCGGAGAGGGACACAGCTCAGTTTGCTTTTCTGTCGTTTTGTTTTCAGCACAATGTTGAAGCCTCTGCCCAGGAGCCTATCGAGGAAATGTGGGTATATTTATCTGCCACTATGACTCTGCGGGTTGGGGTAGAAGTTTTGGGATTCGCATGGTTGGAATGAACACCTTGTATCATTGAATGGCCTTAAGTTTTGTCAACATCCCCACACACGCACGGTAGCACTCACACAATTTCTCCCCCGCACGCACTCTTACATTCCCATCTCTCGGGCACAATCACGCACACACTAACACACTCTATCATTCCATGCCCAAACGTGTACAAACTTCCATACTGTATCATTCCATATACAATCACGCACATACTGAAAAGCTCTGTCTTTTTTCCCCATTCACACTCGCGCACACGCACGCACACACACTCGCATGCAATCAGAAAACTCAAGGTAGGTTGAAATGCCTGTAAGTGACAAGACATCAAGCCCTGTGCAATCTCTGCGTTTTGCACAGCGATCCTTGACCAGCATCCTTGCATACTAATGAGGTCGTCATGTCTGGAGCGATTTTGATCATGCTGCATTTGAGGTGGAAAAACTCCCTCCCTGCTCGCTTTTTTCCTTCTCTTTGATAGCTTTTCGAATAAATGAAGTCTTCTGCTTCTGGAAGTGTCTTGTGCTCCATGTCTTGAGCCCTTTACCTCGAGGTATTGGTGGTAAACTAGTAGGGGTGTGTGGGGTAGAAAAGGGGCTAGCGGGGTATGTATGGAGGAAGATGCTGAGAGCAGCGGAGGAGCAGTTTTGTCGCATCGACCAGTGGTTCAGGATCGTGATCCAGTTCAGAGCGCCCGGATAAATGCCCGTGAAACCATTACCACGCCCCTGTGGTTTATTTTGCTTGGGATATTAGAACACTTGGTTCCCTATTCTCGCTGCTCCTTGCAGCTGTGCTTGTGTCTTCTCTGCTTGGATATTTTGCACCACCATGGGTGTGTTTGGGTACGTACTCGCGTCCGCTTTGCTCGGACTGTTTGCCCTGATGTCTACATACGTGGGCGTAATTAGTTTTCGTTTTGTCTGGCTGGAAAATGCCGGCAGACGTGCCGCTGAAACAAATGACATGGACTGAATCGAGCAAGGCGTAGATCTACGCTTTCTGCCGGGATATCGAACCCGCCGAAGGTACAGAAATGCGACCGGTTGAGACTATGACTACTTCTGTGAAGTTCTCGAAAGCCGGCAATGGACACCCGTCTTTTGGTGCTCGGCTGAATGGGAAACAGGTATGGTTCGGTCAGAAAGCAATATTGTTGTGACGGCAGTGCAGGGGTTTCTTCGTGCGCTCGGTGTCGAAAATGGGCGCCACCACTCCGCCTTAGATTTCTTTGGGTTTCAACGGCCCTGTGCTTGCAGCGACGCAGGCCGCCCAAACCACAGAAAAGCAACCCGCATTTCCCTAAACGCCAACTGCCAGGAAAACCACGTACTTACCGGAATAGCGTTTAGGCAAGCCACAATCCCTAGCCATATAACCACGAAACACTGTCTGACAGGAGAGAACCAACACTCAGTGAATCTCTGTGATGATCCACAAAATCTCAATTTCTACTTAGTCAAGCCTTCTTGCACTCTAATTCTGTCGATGCTGTTCTTCTAGTTCGCAACAACTTTGCAATGAGCCAGCCTCTCCTCAGGTCGGCGTGACCAGCGAGGATGGAGATCTCCGTGACCCTGTTAAGGAAAGTCCCGCACCTAAGAAGTATTCTGTACACTTTGATGATCAGCGTGACGACAACGACAAAGAACAAACACCTTTTCGCCCCATGGATCCAGCCTCGGGATTATCAATTAATGATGAAAGTGAACCTGCTCAACGGGAAGAGAAGACGGAAAAGGAAGGAGACGACGGCAGTGTTTTGCCCGAAGTAAGCAGTAAACGAAAGCACCTCAGTACAGACACACCTGGCTGATCAAGACAACTGCCCTGAAACACTGTGAAATGCAACTATCCTGAAACACTGTGAAATGCAACTATCCTGAAACACTGTGAAATGCAACTATCCTGAAACACTGTGAAATGTAGCTATCCTGAAACACTGTGCGATGTAACTATCCTGAAACACTGTGAAATGTGTGGCTGCGTGGTTTGATAGACTACCGTGCATTTTCTGAGCACTTGTGGTAGTACATCCGTCTTTCCTCCTCCTCCTCCTCCTCCTCCTCCTCCTCCTCCTCCTTCTCCTTCTTCTTCTTCTTCTTCCTTTTCTTCTTCTTCTTCTTCTTCTTCTCAGTGGAAGTTAAGTGCAAAGTTAACCATTTGGGGGTTTCTACTCCCTCTCCAGAGAACTCAGTTGCTGACAAGATTTGAACAGGACAGAGAGAGTGACTGGTCCTGGCTTGCTGTGGATCCTGATGGTGCTCTCTACTGTGCTTGGATGGTGTGTTGGACTTTTCGCCTATACCTTTAAGTATTTACAACCCTTCATCAATTCTTCACAAAAGTTCTGCAAATCAAGAAATTACCCGAGTGCGCGTGTTCGTTTTTTTTTTATGGGACGAAATTGGCGTTTCGATAAGAAAGTTTTTTTTCTTTTTTTTTTTTGGTCCTGG
>JAOWAR010104648.1:0-12189 GCA_028571005.1 Clathrina lutea | reverse complement strand
ATCTTTGAGTCTTTGTGAGAAGAAGTACTCTAATCGAGATCTGTCATCTTTGAGTCTTTGTGAGAAGAAGTACTCTAATCGAGATCTGTCATCTTTGAGTCTTTGTGAGAAGAAGTACTCTATCGAGATCTGTCATCTTTGAGTCTTTGTGAGAAGAAGCACTGGCGGAATTGTGTCTGACAACAGAACAGTGTCGACATGGAAACGTGAATAATTACCGCTATGAGTTTTGTCAGGCCACCATTCACAAAAAATCCAACTCCAAGCTTCAGTCCAAGTTAGTGATTTATATGTGAAGACAGTTTGTTCTCTTAGATAGGTGATTTCTTGAACAGCCTGAGTTTACCTGTGCATAATCAAAGCACGGTTCATAACAGCCTTAAAAGGGCCGCTCACTTGTATGCAGAAGATGGTTGCAAGTATGGATATCCATAGCAACAGGGACGATTCTTGACAGCAGAACTTAAAAATTCATGGCTTAACGCGGTGGCTTTGAAGGTGCTACAGGAAGGAGGGCTTTGATGTCAGCACTTCTGACACGGGCACTTTTGAAGTGCAGTGGCCATGTGTGCACCAACACCGGTTCATTCACGCTCAATAACAAAAAGTATCCTTCAGCTTTGAGAACAAGAAAAATTGACATAGAACCGAGGACACGAGAGCAATGCAAAGGAAGTTCATGCACACGGCCGTAGAAGCGAAATATTCTGTGAACGGGCCAAAGCTTACATGTGCACAATCCAAGTGTCGATCGTATTTGATTAAGATAGATCGCGACAGATGTGGCATTTTAGTTCAAATTACGTAGCCCAGAAATCTGAAACCGCAGTGCGCAAAACATGAAGTGCGCGTCCCGCAAACGCAAAGTTGATCCGCGAAGTGCAACAACGTGTCGAAGTGCAGATAGTGTGTCAGAAGCATAAACAGTACAGTATCTGTTTCTGTAATAGTTGCGCACACTCAACACATGGCGACATCCTGGAGTGTCCACGATACGTCAGTGACGCAAGTCTGGAGATTGGAATTATGATAGAACACTGGCACTTAGTGGTTTGTGTTATGTGCGCAGGTGAGAAGCCTCTCAGGCAGCAGGTAAGGGCCAAGCATCTGAGATGGTCGAAGAGTCATAGGATTTCTCAGCTTTTTGGTGATTAAGTGAAAGGAGCCTGGATAACTCTTGTTTTTTCTCCTCATCCCATTGTAGTTTCAGTAAAGTTTCTGGAAAGCTCAAGAAAACGTCAGGTTCAAAATAAAATGTTTTTTTTGTACTGATGCTAATTTTTGCAAAAACTCAATGAAACATTTGCTCGACATTGACACCGATCCCTCCCTTGCTGGCACTAGTTGACACTCAAGTACTTAGCACTCCCTTGTCCTTTTGTATCTGTCTTGTGGTTTGAACTTTGAAACATTTTTCCACTGATTTAATAATGGTAGGGTTGGTATACTTAGAGATTGCTGGGACCTGTGCAAAAAATCCGTATGTGCACAATCCGAGTGTTGATCGTATTGGCTTGATAGGCTTACCTGTGCATAGTCAAAGTGGGGTTCGTAGTGGCCGCCGATGCCATAGTTGACCACCTGGAGTTGCTCAGCTGTTGACATGCTAAGACCAGTGACAGCCTCAATACGGCGATTGACCCGTGCAGCCATGCCCGTCGGATCATGTTCCGGTCCAATCCACGCACTGCAAATGGAGAAAAAGGCAGAAGACTATCAGTAGAATTTACCCCTAGAGGTCAGAGAACTTTATACACCACTGAGCTTCAGCAGCAGTTTCTATCCATGCTTGAAACAAATGCTTCTATCCACGCATGAAACAAATTACAAACCATAGTAGAGAGCATCATGAGCAGGGAACCTTTGGCACCATCACCTAGCAACCTTCGGCATCATCGCCTTGCACACTTGACCAACCCAAAAATTTCACACAATCTCAAGACCAAGTTCCCCCTCCCCTACCCCCTCCATTGCGGTGGGAGCTGGAACTACGCTGCTCTATCAACGAAAGCCGAACACAATTAAACAATGCTCTACCTTTTTGATACTCTGTAACAATGCTCTACCTTTTGATACTCTGTAACAATGCTCTACCTTTTGATACTCTGTAACAATGCTCTACCTTTTTGATACTCTGTAACTGGCTGCTTCATATTTGCCTGTGGCTTTGTTATGAGCTGTGGCCCGGTAAAGCTGAGAGAAGGAGAAAGAAACACAGCGAAAACAGAAAATAGGAAAGTAACTAAGCACGGGTAACTATGAAAGAATGAAAAACAAGAATGGGGAAGGAAAAGTCTGCTCGAACATCAAGCAAAATCATGCCGGGCAAATTTCTTCTGATGCCAGGAGCCGCGGTAACGCAATGTGCGGCACACAATGTCAACAGGCAGTAAGCAGTTTTAAGCCAATTTTGAAACTCTTCAGCACCTTCATCATTCAGAAATTGTATGACCAAATATAGGCTCTACCTCAGCATCATACAAGGTTCAGGATATAGGCTCTACCTCAGCATCATACAAGGTTCTGTTCAACTGATGAAGGACCACACACTGTAACACTCCATACAATATCATCTTTCTTATCAAAACCTAAAAGAAAATGGAGATTTTCATGATATTTTGATATTTTGAGTGATGGGAAATAGTTTCGGTGGTCAGGAGAAGAAATTAATGCATTCTTTCATATGGCAAGGAGGGATGGATGGAGGTAAAGCAGGGAGAAAAGAGTGAGACTCGGACTGAGGTCCCACTGGCAGAGGGGCAGGGAGAGAAAGAGAGAGAGGCGGTGGGGGGGAACTTGTCTGAGTCACCACGCACCAAAGGATCCGCAAGTTCCTTCAGCCTGGCCATTTCTGCCTCATTCATCAGGCCTCGGTACAGAATGATGGTCGGATTGACACTTGCCACCTCGAGCTTTGCAGGCCGAAGAATGAGCTGTGGATCTCGTTCCATGTTGGAGAAGAAACACTTGAGAAGGTGGGCTTGGGACTTGCGCTGGCCAAAGAGATAAAAATATACACACACATATATAGAGAGAGAGGTTTGATGTTGAGGCAAATTGTATAACGAAACAGCAAGACACCATCAAAATAGCCCTTCAACAGCCAATGTACAGATATATCTATATTATTGACAAGCCTGCGAGAAACACTTCTTTTAAGGGTGTACCGACAACTACTGGTGAGAAAGACCTCTTCTTTGACAGATCATTATCTCTACTTTCAGAAAAAATGTGTGCCATTTCACATAATTTTTGCTTCCTTCGGCTGGAAAACTGCAGGGCATAAACTTGGTAAGATTTTAGGAAGAAAAAAACTGGCCTTGAGGGGGTTGAACATTCTTTCTGTACAAGCCTCAGAAGCATTAACAAGTTGTAAAACATCAACAGTTTGGATCAGCTTGGTATTCTCAAACAAGAAGTTTTCTCCTTAGCTTTTCAAATATTGTTAAAAAAAAAAATTCTCGACCTTCTTGTTGGAGTAAGAACAAACAAAACAAAACTCCCTTGCAAAGTCACCAGCTAAAGTTCGGAAGACTCAAATGACTGACGAGATCTCGGCTGCATGAGCTGTGCCATCCTTCTTCAGGTTCTGAAACAATCAGCTTGCAACAATAGGCGATCAGCTGCTTCAAGACCGGCTTTCTTACCCAGGTTCTGACATTTACTATTGGTTGAGAAATTTGCCAATGTCAGAAGGAAAAGAAGATAATGTGTTTACCATTGGCACGGGAACTCGGCAAAGACGCTTGTAGCGGTAGTAATCAGTCCAGTAAACCGTGTTTTCGTCGCTTTCAGTATTTCTCTTCTGCCGTGAGGTTTGGTCTCCTCCTGAACCCTGCTCCCTTGCTGCCGCCAGCTTTTTCTCTCTAGCCTCCTCTTTGAAAAGCTCCAGCAGGTGGTACTCAAAAGACTCTTTGTTGCTCAGCAGACGGCCATTCTTTGGATCTGCATGCCAAGGTAGATAAATGGCAGACCTTCTCAATATCCTCTTTTCTTTGATGTGCCACGTGACAGCACATATCTTTAAAAATTAGTAATAATAGTAGATGTGAACTGTAAGATAATAGACCCCTCCTTTACCCTGGAATTTCATGGCAGTCACTGCCGACACTCTGCAGAGATAAAGTTGTCTTTTGAGGAGACAGAGACAGAGACAGAGGGAAAGAGGAAGAGAGGGAGAGAGAGAGAGAGAGAGAGAGAGAGAGAGAGAGAGGGTACAGAGAAACAGAGACAGACAGAGAGAGAGAGAAAGGAAGGGGAGAAAGATACCAAGAGAAAGGAAGGGGAGAAAGATACCAAAGCACTGTCACCGTCTCTGATACTACCTGTTTCAAGGAGCTGTTTTGTCATGCGGTAAGCGCGCCTAATGTTCCCCATCTGAAGAGAAATAAAAGTAAATGCGAACAAAGAGTACGGCTTGAGTGAGAGGCGGGGAAGGAGCAACTATTTAGGCTTTTTCAGTTGAACATCCCAACAGTGGTTGTACCTTTAACAAAGAAAGGGCCGAAACAATACCTTGAACTCTGCAAACGCTATGTGATCCAAAGCTGCAAATCGAGTGATTTCGGGAGGGGCGTACTCGCCCGCTGAGAGACGGCGAAGAACCTCCGCCATCCACCGCTAGGAGAACCCAAAACAAATAAAGAGGAGAGAAGTTCGACCACCAATGAGGGCAATGTGTGATCAGACGCAACATATGAACACTGATGAGGGCATTATGTGATAAGACTTAACATCGTATAACTGAACTTGATGAGGGCACTGTGTGATTAGACTTGACTTCATATAACTGAACGTGGAAGATTGCCAAATGGCATTGAAACTCTTGTCCAAGCTTTTTTTGGCTGGCGCTAAATGACACTGTTGGCAGTTTCGGGTGCGAAACTGGTCTCATGAGTGAGGGGTGCACAGCTGAGAAACACGGTGTCCAGGACTCCTTCTTTGGATTAAGTGCTTGGAAAATTAAGGTGACTGGTTACAGCAAAGACATTTTATTCTCAGCTAACATTGCTCTCCTGAGTCAGATTTGAAGAATTAGTGTGACCACGCCAAGAAAGATGTTGCCTTTACTTCAAGAAAAGAAATACACGAAGAATAAGCATGAGATCTGTTGAAACCCAGCCGGCAAATTGCTTGGCAGGTCAGTTTCACCTTCACTTTCCACTAAAATGTGATGGCCTCCAACAGATCGAGCAAGCGCCTTAACCATTTATATTTAATATATTTCGATGTGAATGAGGAAGGAACGGTAGAAGAGTGAAAAAAGATGAAGCTTCTGTGAAGGTGGCAAAAACACCGTCTCACCCCAACAAGGATTGAAACCCGGGACCCACAGCATGCACAGCTGGTGTACTACCAGCTGAGCTACTAGGACTGGTTCCGGCCCAAGTCTGAACGAGCAGAGTCTCAGCCACCTAGATTCCGCTTCACCTACTGCCTTCAACTCAAATGGCCTTTTCCCCTTCCTCTCTGGGACCAGTCACGGCCCTTCTTACTTCCAGGAGTCCCAGGCTCTCTCAGTCAGGGTAGCCAGTCCTCAGTAATCATATTGAGCGTTTTGATACCACTGCAACAAGTGGCGTGCGCATGGAGCCCCCACAGTCCCCCTAACTTTGCAATCCCTGCCCTCTTTCACGATAGGTGTTCAGTGCCACTCCGTGATTCGAACGGAGAAGTACAAAAATGGACATCTCACCCTTTTAGTGTCTCATTAGTTCGGGGAGATGCGTCAGTCACAGGCCTCATGCCTTTGGCGCTCTGCCCTGTCAGTTTTTCTTCAAATCAGAATCTCTGAAATATATCGAGCCTCTAACATAGCCTTGTTCTGGACCAAACTCTTGCCTTTGAGTTATCATCCTTGAAAGAAAGGAGCGAAGAATTTTGAGGCTAACCTCAAAATTGGTTTTAAACTAGCTTCAGCCGGCGAATGCAACGCACACAGATTGGCACAGTACGCGATCGGTTCAAATGCAACTCTTCTCTTTCCAAATATGGCCTGGCAGCCACAGTGTGCCAGTTCGCGCAGCAGCTGTATCATTTGGTTCCCCACAAGTAGCCATAAGCACGACAGACGTTCACAGGAAGAGGCTTTGACGAATTGAGAAGGGGAGAAATCCTGAAGAAGGAGACTTCAGAGTAAGCCCACTGCTAACGAAGGCCCCTGACGCGGTCGGTACCTCTTCCAAGCTTCCTAAAAGCACCCATGTGCACGCCCTAAACTCTGCACCTCCTAGCTGGAGATGAGCAGACGGTTGCTTCAAAGCTTAGCATGTTTTCTCTCACGATCTCTCCCCCTCGCTCAGTTGAGATTGGCCCCAGGCTCTCTCTCTCTCTTGCCCTCTCTCTCTCTCTCTCTCTTATTCTCTCTCCCTCTCTCTCTCTCTCTCTCTCATTTGCTGTCTTGCTCTAGCTTCGTGTCCGTAGATCTACGCATGAAAGCACCTGTGAATGAAACTTTCCAGGAAAAGTGCGATTTTGGTTCTGAGAGCAATCAGGGAGAGGCCTACAAGGCAGAACCACTTTTAGGGTACAAAAGGTGTTGCGAGGCCCGTGTAATTCACAGCGCCGCTCGGCGCTTGGCCACATCCTTCCAACCAAACACTGAAAAGGCGAGAAAGGAAAGCTTTAGCACTTGGCGCAATGCAATCCGCAGATGTTTGGAAGCTCTTGTGAGATCAAACATCACACGCACACCATTGATAAAAAAAAATTGTCTCAAGACAAACGATCTGCACAAGCTGTAGTAGGACAGACGCCTTTAGTGCTTGGCCAGGTCCTCTTCCCAACGCCGACTCAAACAGGTTGATTACCAAGCCTTAACGCAAGTAGCCGTGAGGCAGCATGCCACTGTTGCCGAAGTTCCGACAGAACTCACATGCTCTCCAGCAGTATCGTTCGGACCTTGGACTACTTTTGAAACATTCAGTTCTCAGAGGGCTTGTTCCAGCTAAGTGGATCATCTGACCTAGGTCTTGTACGTCCAGCTCAGATCTGTATGAGTCTATGCGGGAAGAGGCTTGTCCTTACTAGTGAGTGAATTGGAAGAGAAAGGGAAGGCAGAGTTTCCGCCACAAAGCAGCCTCTGCACTGTACGTACAAGTTGATCCTGTTTCAATCTGCGAAATAGCGCGGCGCTAGTCGCCTTGTGAAATCTGAGCTGCTGTCCACATCACCACGTTTGGACTTTCGTTGCAATTTTCTTACGGCTCGGAATATTTTCTTTGGTGAAGTCTGAGGCTCCGAGCAAGATTACGTGCCGCAAAACATCCCACTGACAGCTCTGTGAATATGTCGATAAAACAAAGCTGCACGTCATTGCCAAGAATCGAACGTAGAGCAAAATGAAAGTTTTGCCCGAGCAATCCTGCAAACTTGACCCACAAGCAGAAATATACATGACCTGAATAACCTGTGACACACACACACACACACACACACACACACACACACATCGATTATCATTTGTTGAACCATCTCCAGTCCATACAGGCCTGACGGTGGCAATAAGTACACGATTGGTATTGTCCCGACCTTATCAATAAATTTAATAATACTGACAAAAGGAAATTATGCTGGAAAGAAATTTACCTTCACCCTTTGATCGACACGTTACATACAAATGAACATGTGTTGCACTACTATGCAGTCTCCTCTTAGCAACAGGTGTGAATCGTTTATGACCAGCAAACGATTGATCGTCTGTCAGCGTACAACCGATCATGAGCTTGGGAGGACGGAACAAAATCAATACCTCACCTTTGTATTCAGCCACTCTCCATCATTGTAGGCTGAACGACCCAGCAGGTAGCAGTCATCCACGGTGAGCCTCTCGCCTTGTGCACCAGCAAAGCCTCGGGCCATGGACGACGTATTCACCTTGTACACGTCTTGCAGACGAAGGACGGCGACGGCTGCCCCCTTAACATCTTCCTCAGAGGGGAAGGAATCGATGGACCCGTCTATTGTCTTGCGAAGCTCTTTAAAAACCCAAGCGAGGGATGAGGAGAGAACAAGAAAGGAAAAAAATTGTTTCAGTACTTTTCCCTCAGCCAACATCAGGCCCAAAGGAAGGCATCACGAGTCGGCAAGTGAATACATAGTTTCCCTACGACATGCGTAAGTTGATAATGACCTTTGTATGATTTGTGTACTATGATCCATTCTTTGTGTACTATGATCCATTCTTTGTTGATCAGAGGTGGACTTGCAATGCCTCCTGTCTATGTCTAACCCAAACATCTGAAGCTTGGGCGTATTAGTCAGAAGGTCCTAAAGAAAATTCATAACAGAGCAGAGAGAAGCAGAGCAATCCCCAGACAGATGAGCCAACTTTTATGGGGCAATCCCCGATGCCTATAAAACTTCCTAATTCATTGCACTACATCAAGACAGCACTTAAGACCAGCACAGTAAATCAACCACAGCATATTGATAGGTTTACTGTCGCTACGTCCAACCACCGCTACGTATACCTCCAACGATTGCCCCTTTCAACCATCGCTACCTCCAACCATCGCTACCTCCACAACCAACGCTAGCTCCAAGCAACGCTACCTTCAATGATGGGCTACTTTCAACCATAGCTCTCTTCGACCATAGTTCTCTTCAACCGTCGCCCTCTCCAACCATCGCTACCTTCAACTATCCATGTCTCCAATACAACTACTGTATTACAACGTGCCAAGCTCACGTTCTTGGGACGACGGGGAGAAATCTCTCCCTTCCTTTTCTTTTCACTGTTCTTATTTTCATGACGACGTCCTGAATTGTGCTTACAAAATCACACGCAACAGTTTCTACACTGTATGTGCGTGAGTTAGCGCTATCCCGTGCCTGCTAGATTGCCTTTTTCCCGCGCTAGTCTAGGTGGGAGCAGAAGACATTTTTTCCGAAAACGGACAGCGGCTGTAACAGGAAACAGGATGTTTCAGTTCGCTTTCGCGACCGGGACTTCTTCTGTCACATACTGGGAATGACACCCATGCTGCCATGACCGATCGCCAAAGCAAACCTTTTGTCGAATCTTCGCACATCTTCACAGCTGGGATTTCAACCTACCTTGGGCTTGGTCAAGCGGCTCGGTCAACAGAGCTTCGACATTTCTCCAGCCGGACGTAAACCTCCGCACCAATCGGAAAGCGTTTGTCGGATGGCCCAGCCGTTCCTCGACCTCGAGCGAGGAGTGCTTCTCGGACTCGATTACTTGCTCGGCGAACCGATGCATCTCCTTTAGCCGACTCTCTGCCGCTCGCAGGTAGGCCTGCAGCTGCTCTGCCAACTGTTTCTCCGTCCGAACTAGTCCCTTAAAGTGCGTGATGGCAGTGAATGACTCGCCGCGCCGCGTGCCTGAACCAGCAGACCGAGAAAGAGGGCTACGCATGGCAGGCGAAGCGGTGAATATCTCCAGCGCCTTCGCAACTCCATTCTGAAAATTACAAATTGTCAATCAACCTAGTATTTTGAGAATCTGAAAAAGCTTTCCAATAAACGCGTCAAAGGCTACCTCGGTGAAGATCGATTTTGATTCTCACGCTCTTGGCCTCCTCTTTGTTAAAGACAGGACAGTGAGCCTCAACCAACACCAAAGTGAAGGGATGCAAGTTTTCTTTGACTTTTTTGATCTGTCATGATGCCCAATAACGTCTCAGGTCTAGCAAAGCCAACACGTCTATCGCCATTTTCGTGGTGGCTTCCAGACAATCTTTGAGGCTGCAGGCCGCTGCCTTTGCTGAGCGGCCGCTGCGGTCTTTGTGGGCTGCAGCCGAAGGAGACAGGCCGGCCGGCGCTCAGCTGTTAGCGCAATCGCAGCCAGCGCAGCATAGCCAGCATTGTTTGCTGTCCCCGGTGGCCTAGAGTAGTCTACCATGCTGCTGTGATGGTCTCACGTGCGCCATCAGCCCCGTCATACCCATATATCAGGCCGCGCTCTGAACGAGGTAACAGATAATCCATAATATTGAGCACCCCCGATGGTTTTCGTAGGCTTCGAATTCCGCTCTCTCACGTTGATTGATCTCCAGACTGACAAAAGAGATGGCCATAGACACGGAAGAAATCTCTCCACGAGAAAGTTTTGCTGTCTAGAGGCTTTAGGCTGCTGCTGTGCATGGAGGCGCTTCGCAACACCCGCTGGCACGGCCCCAACCCCACACATGAGTTGTGACGACTTCTCGAGCTCTGGACCCCCATGCAGTATGCTAACCGCGCCGCATGGGTAGATGCACCGGCGTCACGATCGCGAAGTTTACAAGATTGCGTGGCAGTGGGCTATCTACTGAAACAGCCACCCATGTCCGGTAAACACTTCGGCACGATGATCTTGTGAATCAAGAGATACGGACTGGCTTTACAGTTTACAACTTCTTCATAATCCATGACTCGTTTTGGGTTCTCGCGCCCGCCAGCAACGACTTGGCATGGACTCCGTGAGCAGTGACTTTTGTTTCATGCCAAATTCACCGCCTTCACAGGAGACCCGCTCGCTCTGACTGGTTGATTTTCCTCTCATAAAGTTCAGTCTGTGAAATAAGCGATTTACACAAAGGCGAAAATTAAATCTTCAAAGTTTAGGCAAAGCCAAGAAAGAGTAGGGAGGAGAAAGAGAGAGAGAGAGAGAGAGAGAGAGAGGAGTGACAGGCAAATGAAAGCCATTCAAGGGAGGAGATACATATTGCAACCGGGAAACAGATAGGCGCACAGACAGACAGACAGACAGACAGACAGACAACTGCAGCAACAGATCACAAGCCTGAGGCAGGAGACAGAGAGCAGCCGGTGGTGTGTAATCGTAAAGGAATAACTTGAGGAACATCAGCTGAATTACAGCCGCAAATAAACAGCAAACCACTAAAATGTACATACTAATAATAAATTGAGTCAGATACGAATTGGGTTTGTCCTCTTTTTTTTGAAAAGAATGAAAATTGTGCGCTTAATTTATATAAATTTCGTGTTTCATTTTTTTTCTTAGCTGCCAGGATATTTAAAACAAAAAAGAGTTTCTGTACTTTTGCCAATCCCGATATGAATTTGATGAGGTGCTAAAAAGGCTATACTAAGCTGTATAATCCGCATAATAAGGATGATTCATCAAGATGGATTGATTTCCATTGAAGAGGGTTTTTTTCTCTTCAAGAAGACCGTCCAAAACGACATAAGAATATGTGCAGGTCCATGACGTTGACTCCTGTTGGACCTGTCACTAGCAAGTCCACTCCATTTTGGTTTTCCGAGAAGAAGGTAAAACTGTCATTCCTCTTCAGAGCGGACAGTGCCGCTTGATGCGAGTCAGTGTTCACGATCAGCGGATGCGCAAAAGCTCCGGCGGCCTCCGTTGGTCCATCCTGTCCATCCGTTCCTCCGCAAAGCAAGCAACAAGCAGGCCCTGTTGCTTGCTTATACATGCTGCAGGCAGCACGGAGAGCTGTTTGCTGACTCCGCCCACCACAGCCATCACCAACGACTTTGACCGTTGGCTCTCCCCCGCCGACAAAGCAGAATTTCTCTCCTTGCTCGCACGCTGCCAACAACTTTGCCGCAACTTCTTTGTCTTTCACCAACTCCATAACGCTATCCTCAAGCAGTCTCTTCGCTTCCTGAGATCCAGAAAACACCTGCTGTCCCAGAAGAGCCCATTGCGTGTACATTGCCCCTATTTGATCAGCTTCCCCAGTCAGGTTGGTGCACGAAGCGACAAGCTCAGGTCTGTAACCGAGGGACACGGACGCACTCGCAGCTGCATCGACGGCCAGGCGATTTTGTCCTACAATAATGTTTTGTATGTAAGAAGCGGTCAAAGTTCGAACTGTAGGTGCCTGGAGAAGGAAAAAAGAAATATTTCAAAGAAACGAAAGCTGGATATCAATAGTGTATTGTTTGTGACACACAAACATGCAGTCCCCGAGTACGGGAACGGGCTGCGTGAAAACTCTATGAAACAAACAAAAAAATAAAAAATACTTTACAATTTCTTAGAAACATCAGCACAGAAAACAGACATGAAGTCATGAAGTATACTACAGAGTGTCAGGTCACAATGAGTTGCAACTTACAACAGTGCGGAAAGAAATTTTGATATTTACTGGAGAGAAGAGAGGAAAAGAAGACACGGGAAAGGGCTCGAACCTACGGCGCCATCGCCTAGCACAGCCAGAAAACCCGATCGTAACTGCTCTGCCACTCAGCCAACTT
>JAOWAR010104537.1:0-12189 GCA_028571005.1 Clathrina lutea | reverse complement strand
GTCCAAAGCAGCTATCGATAAGGAACAGCATTTTTTTTGTTTTTTATGATTATATCTCCGTGGAATGAACTTGATCCTTTTCTCTCCCCTCCTTTCTGGCTTATTTGTCACTCCCCCCATTTACTTTTTGCTATCCCATTCCCATCCTCTCCTCTTGCAACATTCAAGATAAAGACCTCGAGCTGAGTGTCTTCCTTTTTTTTTTTTTAATCAATTCCTTTTCAGGAAGGTTGGGTCACACCAGATGGCACACTTCTTATACCTGCTCCGAAGAATTTCGATCGAGAAGAGCAGATGTGAGTATCAACTATGTGCGAAAAAATCAACGAGAACAGAAAAAGAGAAAAAAATCGTACCTTGGAGAAGACGTTGTTGATTTCTCAGTGTTAAATGCCTAAAATGAAGAGGCAGCCTAAACCGGACACAGAGAGATGTGCTGATAGTGAAAGGCCTGCGATCACACACTGTTCATCTCCCTGCCTTCTTGATCCTTTCCACTTCTTGGGCGAGAACTTAGCTTTGGGAAATTGGATGAAATAAACAACGTTGTAAGTTGACGAAAATTGCCTCTGAATCAGATGTGGGCACCGTACTTAGGTTTTAATGTGCCAAGGAAGCTTGATGCATTTGCAGTCTGAATTTTTCCTCTTTCTGACATCCTTGCGCTGAGAAAATGTCTTTCCTAGGGAAGAGTTTTATTTGCTCTGTTTCGATAACATCATTGCACTGTGTGGATAGAGCTGCCTTGAAAGTCACCTACTCCATTTTTTTGGCACGAAGTTTTTTTTTCTTTTGGTTTGTGTGGAAACTGCAAAGTGCTCCAGCATTCCATGGTGACCTCTTTTCCATGCAGTATTCTCTTTGAACTTCTTGACAAGGTTTTTTGTGTTGTATCATCTAAGAAAATAAGGACCTGTCGTATAGAAAATAAGGACCTGCATGTCTTGTCTGTTGTTTGTCAAGCCATCCTGAAAACTTCGATTTGATTGTTAATTGAGTTATTTGCTTCAGATATGAATAATTTCTTGATCCAGTTTGGTTGATACGGCTTTTTTAGGGGTATGATGATCTCAGGTTACCTTCTGGTCATTTGGGTTTTTTTTTCAGAATGGTGCTTGGAGTGGACTATTTTACCAGTGCAGCGCTCCTTGCTGCCAGCACAGACAAAACCTGCCTCGGTGTGTATGCGTGTTAATAATTGATTTGCATGCGTGCGTGTGTAAGAGAGAGAGAGAGAGGGAGAGAGAGAGGGAGAGAGAGAAAGAGAGAGAGAGAGAGACAGAGTCTGTGTGCTTGTGGCTTCTGTTTTTTTGTGCTTGTATTATATGGGGGAGAAGAGGAATTACCGAGCCTTCCCCCCCCCCCCCCCCCCCCCCCCGGCAAAGCACACTCACGAGAAATCACTCTACACTCGCACTCGGCAAAACACCAGGTTCGAAGTCGGGTACTCAAAGCCTTTGTCGAGGTTCTCAAGCCCGTTTTCAAAATAGTAATATCCTTTTCTCCACACGCCCGCTTGACAAATCCTCATTCTCCATCGATGGACAGTTTCTCTCTCCAGACGTTGATCAAAGGCCCACTTCGAAAGCCGAGCTTTGACTACGCCGTGGATCGAAGCCTTCTTCGAAACGTTAGTCACCCGTCAATCGAACTTCAAATCTCCACAATGGAAATCGCTCCTGAAACTTTCTTCGAAATTTCGACTACACCGTTGATCGAAGGTCTAAAGAAGTCCCCCTTCCACGGCTCCAAGGCTCTCAAAGCCTTCTTCGAAATCCGGGACCTTTATTCCCCAAACTCCGAGTAATTCTCCTAACAAAGCCTTCCTCGAAAAGAAAACCGAGACCTAGATTACCCCCTTCCGGAAAATTCTCCTATCGAAGCTCCAAGAAAACCGAAACTTCTCGATCGCTCGAAAAATACTTCGCTTACCGAGTAATTCTCCGTTCGAGCACAGCATCAGGACTGCAAGTCTTTCCCACCTCTATCAAGCATTTGATAAATTTACCGGTCATCCTATTATTTCCTAAGCTGTAGTCCCGATCTAGCAAGCTACAGATAGGTACAATGGTGCGTTGTAAGCGCGGGCGTCCATGTCAAGCAACTCGGCCGAGCCTTGAAGCAAAGTACCTTTTCAGTTCTTACCCTCTCGTTCTCCAGTTCTTTCTCGTTTTTTTTTTCTTTTTCATCACCATGACGGACGATAAATGAATACCTTCGAAAGTCCTGCGGAACGCCGTCGATAACCGGCGGAAAATTTGATTTTCCGCTCCATTCGAAAGATACACAAGCATGCATCAACCTACTGGTCTCTTCGTAATCATGGTGGTCGAATGCCCTGCAAATTCCCTCCCTGAGGATATAACCAGGGACTATATCGAACTTCCACTCCGATGGAAAAAATAAACAGACATGCACGCATAAAGAATTAAAAAAAAAAGGGTTCATGAGAATTTTACTCATGACCATTCCCCGACAAAGCACGCTCACCGTGTCGGCAAATGTCAACATTTCCTAGGTGCGTGCCTTATTTCCTAAAAGAAATCCCCAGGGTCGAGAAGCTTGCCGTTGACCACTTCGGTTTCGAACATGGAATAAATCCCAAAGATAGTCGATTTCCCGTTTACTTTCATGCTCTTCCCTCCCGGGTTGCACGGAACTGATCGGAAAAAGTCGGTGACATTCGATTCAAGTTCAGTTTTCATCAGGTTCACCTCCGGGTCACTTTCAGTTTTTGCTGCCTCTTTTGTTCTCTTCGTAGTCACGATGGCCGACGACCGACGAATATCTTCGAAAGTCTTGCGAAATGCCATCCCTGCGTAATTAACTGGGGAGTACATCGAACTTCCGCTCTATTCGAAAAATAATCAAACATTGATCAAACCGCCTCACGATTACATTCAGACTGGCAGTCGTTGCACGGTATCTCACAAAGTACTCGGCAACGGTAAACCTCACTTCCTCTGAAACCCATACTTTTCTCACTTCACCCACTAACCCGCTAAATTTAATCTGAAGAAATTCATGAAAGGTTCGCAATATAGAAACCCTTAAACGGAACATTTAAAGCGAATACTTACAACCTGCATGGCTTGGGGCATTGAACTAAGATGCAGCAGTAGTGAAGAAAATGAAAGGTGTCCTCTGGATTTAGATGTCTTTACAAGAGACAATTACCGCAGGGGAGACCCAAAGAGACTAGAAGCGAAAACATACAATAGGCATATCTTTGAAATGGAACCAGATGCAGGAGTTTGATTAGAAATCATTATGTTGCACTGTGCAAAAACCCCAGTTGGGTAGACCCGGCCTGAACATGAAGAGACTTAACAAAGCACTCTATATTCGATTTTACGGTTCCAGGATTCAGACATTATAGAGTGAATATAACGACAAAGCCGTTCAGGTACTATTGAGGGTCAAGGTATTGACGCATTATGGATTACGAACAAACCTTTCAGATCTGATTTTCAAGTTCACGAGAAAAAAGTAGTACAGATGGATAACAAACCCCTTCAGATTAGATTTTACGGTTACAGAATCAAGGATTACAGATGGTCAACTAAGCTGTTAGGGTACAATTTTTCAGGGTTACAGGGTAGAAGTATTCACGTCTTCTTTGAAGTGATGACAGTGTCTGTACCTGCACCTATATGATGAAAGCCTGTGCGGATTGACAAACGCAAGAGTGAAAAAACAATACTACATGCAGATAAATGCTTAGAACTCTGGGAAATGACTTTCTTCACAAAACGAAAACACCTTACTACACAAAACTGTAATAAGTAAACAACAGATTAATCATCAGTAAAAGATAAACAAACAACAAAAGACACATTAAACGTTGGCAGCTACATTTACGATTGTTCCTTGCTGAGCGTTCACGACTTTCCGGTCTACAGATCGAAGCAGGCCAGGGGTTGCGACCAGTATTCGCCCAGGCGAAGTGTGCAAAGTAGACTAGACATCGGATCATTCCACCCGGAGACGAAGACAGGAGGTGAAAGCTTGTCCAGAGAACATTTCAGTTTCTTCGAGAGCTCTAGATCATAGTCTGACAACATTTCCCGTGTTGTGCTGAAGCGTTAAGGTCCCAACGTATAGCCAATGTGAGCATCGTGAAGCAGGAAGGGGTATTCCAACCTCCAGATTGTAATACCTGTTCGTTACCGAGATTTTTTGAAAAGTTGAGGGTCCGTCATGTAGCGCGTGCGGCGGGTGTGAGGTGTGCATTTTCAACACCAAACAACCTGGTGTTTGGTAATCGACGATCGTGATTACGAAGAGAACAGTACGTTGATGCATGCTTGTTTATTAATCAAATCGAGCGATGTTCAATGTGTCCGCCGGTTATCGAAAGTGTTTCGCAGGACTTTCGAAGATATTCGTTTATCGTAAGTCATGGTGATAAAAAAGGAGTAGGAGAAAGAACTGGAGAACGAGAGGGTAAGAACTGACAAGGTATTTAGTTTCAGGGCTCGGCCGAGTTGCTTGACATGGAAGCCCACGCATACAATGAATCATTTTACCTGTCTGCAGCTCGGCAGATCGGGACGGAGAATTATTCGGTGTGCAAAGTATTTTTCGACCGATCGAGGTTTAAAATCTCCGCTTTCTTTTGGCTTTGACGGGATAATTCCTCCGGAAGGGGGAATTCAAGTTCTCGGCTTTCTTTCTAAAGAAGGCTTTGAAAGGGGTATTATACATATATACTTACTCAAAGATTGGTTAATCAAGGTCTCGGATTTTGAAGAAGGCTTTGAGAGCCTTGGAGCCGGAGAAGGGAGGATATCTTTTTACATTCGATCAACGTTTTGGTCGAAATTTTGGAGAAGGCTTCAGGAGCGATTTCCAAGGTGGAGATTTGAGTTCAATTGACGGGTGATTAAAGTCTCGAAAATGGCTTCGATTCGGGGCGCAGTCAAAGCTCGGCTTTCGAAGTGGAGCTTTGATCAACGTCTGAAGAGAGAAACTGTCGATCGACGGAGAATGAGGATTTGTTGAGCCGGCGTGTGGAGAAAGGTTAATCGTTATTT
This sequence comes from Clathrina lutea, assembly GCA_028571005.1. Taxonomy (NCBI): domain Eukaryota; kingdom Metazoa; phylum Porifera; class Calcarea; order Clathrinida; family Clathrinidae; genus Clathrina; species Clathrina lutea. The sequence continues at coordinate 7,153 of JAOWAR010104537.1, read as the reverse complement.
TTACAACGGATGTGAGAATCCCGATAAAGGCTTTACGCAACCGATTTCGAACGTGGTGTTTTGCCGAGTGCGAGTGTGGAGTGATTTTTCGTGGGTGCGCTTTGCCGACTGGGAGGAGAGAGAAAAGGGAGAGTATTTTGCGTAGGTGGGTCCAGCGCAATAATCGATCTGGTCAAACTCTTTGCTCCCTTTTCAAATTCACTCCAGGGCCGGGGATGTGCACCTTTTCTCCATCGTTCGCCTGTTGGTAGCAATCGGGTTGTTTAATGCCAGGCGCGGGCTTCCTTCCGAGAAGAAATCCTTCTTAACGCAAAAAAAAACGCACAAAGTCGGAACTTCGTGACACGAAGACAAAATTCGATCTCAACTGGGAAGTAACTGGTATTTCAGCTGGCAAGTAAGTCGGAATTCACCTGGGAAGTAGCAATTGTGCTGTGAATTTAGCGAATGAATTGGTGATGTCGCCAAAGGACTTCTTTGGCAAATCGCATAGCGCTACCTCGCGGGTTCAAAACGGGATCACTTTGTACGTAGCCAGCCAGAGCCTGGTTTGTATGTAATTTCTGATTTCGCTTTCCTGTCGCACGACAAGGACAGGCTGAATTGTTCGCTTCATCATTCCATCCTGATCTGTTCGAATGAATGCAAGCCTCTTTGCAATAATAAAGCATGTGGTGTTTGGTGGTACCATGCCACAGGGCGATATGAAGCTTCGGGTACGAATAATTGTTCCCAGGTGCGAAGTGCGTGCGCCAGTGGGCAGAGCTACTTGTGCTTTAGTTCGGGTGTACTGAATACCCAAGCGCACCACACAGCAAAACCATTTCCTCTTCTCTCCCAGCAATTCTGGCCATTTTTCTTGTTGTGCAGATAATTTTAGGGGTTCAAGTGTAGACACGTGCTGTACAAAGGGCGCAACCTACCCACTGAGCGCAAGCTCAGTGACATCTGGATATTCAGGGTCCCTCCACACCTCTTAAATGTCAAGGTCGAAACGCAATGTAGATGGGTTCTCACTCAAACCGCTGACTCGCTCCCGAAGATGACAGCGACCAACTCCGCTTGGATCCTACAAGCATGCGGTGGCTTTATGCGCACGCCACTTGTTGCTACCGTCAAGCTCGTAGGGACTGTAGGCTGTTCCACAAACAATAATTGACGTGTGTCGGCCTGCGTGTGTGCGTGTGTTTGCGTGTGTGTGAGTTTCACAGGTCCCTCGGGTCCCGTACATTTCCGCTTGTGGGTCAAACGCAATAATTGATCGGGTCTAACTCTTTGCTCCCTTTCTAAGATTGGCTCGAAGGCAGGGTATATGCACCTTTATCGTTCAGCCTTTTGGGAGTAATCGCGGTTGGTTACGGCCAAGCGTGGGCTTCCTTCAAGCCGCTGATTTTGGAGAAGAAATCTTTCTGAGTGAAAAAACCGCAAAAATCGGAGTTTCCTGACGTGAAAGTCAACTTGGATTTGACCGTGCAAGTAACTTGGATTTCACCTGATTCTGTGAATCTGGCGAAGGACTTGGTAAGCAATGGGGACGTCAACAAAGCACTCTACTTCTTTGGCGAATAGCACGGCGCTAATTCGCGGACTGACACAAGTTAAGATCAATTTGTAGTTAGCAAGCTAGAGCCTGCTTTGTATGTAATTTCTGATTTCGGTTTCTTGTTGCTCGACCAGGACGGGCTAATTTCTTCGCTTCATGTTTAGAGACGCATTTCGTCGAAGGGAAGCGGCTGCGCCGGAGAAGAAAAATATTTGCCGCAGCGAGCTGGCCCGGCGAATGGCTGGAGCTTGTGGCATTGCGAGACGAACTCTGGACATTGCGCTGAAAGTAGCTGCCAACTCCATCCGCTTCACTAAGCTCATCCCCTGGGTGAAGAGCTAGCTACATTGTAATTGAGGCGTTCGAACTCAACAGCAAAGTTTTGGCCAAAATTCAGAAAATACAAAGGAAACAAGAAAAAACAAGGCGACGTTGAATGCATTGGAGAAGTTCTTAGTTGCCAACATCGGCCCGACGTAGTTGAGTGATTCTGGTTTGAATAAATTCCTGCCAGAGCACTGAAAGCGTGAGGACTGTGAAGAAACTCGCCGAACTACACCAAATTCATAAGACGTGAAATGTTTACGATGAACCACAAAACGGGAAGCGGTTGTGAAGGTAGGGGGACTGCGGGTCGTTATGGTACCGTAGCACGGAAAGGATAGTTTAGTCTTGAGCCTCTCTACGCGTTTAAGGACGACCTTCGAAAATGTCAAAAAAGAATTGAAAACCAGTTTGCTTCGCATTCCTTCCTGCTGAGTTCGAATGGATGCAGGCGTCTTTGCAATGATAAAGCGTGTGGTGTTCGGGGATACCATGCCACAGGGCGATATGAAGCTACGGGTACGAATAATTGGTCCCAGGCGGGAAGTGCGTGCGCCAGTGGGCAGAGCTTCTTGTGTTTGAGTTCGGGTGTACTGAATACCCAAGCGCATCGCATAGCACAATCATTTCCCTGTCTCTCCCCGCAGTCCTGGCCATTTTTCTTGTCGTGGAGAGAAATTAAGGGTTCAGATGTATACATGTACTGTACAAAGGGTACAACCTACTCACTGACGACAAACTCAGTGACGTCCAGGGTCCCTCGACACCTCTTGAATGTCAATGTCGAAACGCAATGAAGATGGCTCTCATTAAAACCGCTGACTAGCTCCTGAAGATGAAAGCCACCAAATCCGCTTGGACCCTCTTGGCCTGCAGGGGCTCCATGCGCAAGCGCCTTGTTTCCGTTAGAAAATACATCGGCAATGAAATTTAGGGACAAATGAAGCGAAAAAGCCTGCGTCATCAAGCGGTTAGGATAAACATGACGGTTAAGATGTGCGTGATGTAATGATGACATGAGAAGATGTCGCGATGACGTCACAGGTTGTGACGTCCCGGTGGCGTCTGAGCTCCCTAGCAACGGATGCATTGCTAGGTGCCGCATAGCTGCTCCAAATGCCACTACTTGTCTTTCCATCGTATCTCTGGATCTCAGTACTGGTTTGGCTCTTTGCCTCTCGCTTTTTGCTTCTTTTTGAGTATTGAACTTTCTATGAGCTTGGTCATGCTTTAACTTTCTTTCCAGAAACCAGCCCTATACGTAGGAAATTACAAAAACGAGTTTAGTAGATTCACTTTCACACTTTGGGAACGGCGAAAGTAATAGACAACGCCCAGATGCACTTAAGAGAAGAAAAAAAGAAAGGCGCTGGATTTTAAAAGCTAGACCTCCTTCCGACCATCAACTCTGGACTGGTAGATACGTGATGCCATCGTGTGATTACAAAATCCGTTCGAGGAAAAACAATTCCACCACCTCTTCATTAATGTCACCTTCCCTTAAAAAAGTACTCTCACCCTTCTTCCTGAACACGAAATGCGGACTTGGGAAGAGCGATCCGTTGGCCTTACACTCTCACTCTTCGGCGCAGAGAAACTGGCTTTCGCCTTGTCGGTGGTGAGGTGCCAGGTACCCCACAGTTCATTTCCATAAAAGGTGCATCTTTTGTAGAGTGTATTGCACGCGTGAGGAACGGAGGCAACGCCCAGTTTGACAGTTTCAGCCCATTTCATAAGATTGTGGTTTTCACAAATGGCGAAAAGCGGTTTACTTTTCGTATCTTTTAGCATTGTGGAGAAAGCGTTAGTGATGGGCTCAAGGCGACTTGCTCCTGCCAGGAACAAACGCAATCCCTACCAAGTTGTCGTCTAGGAGAGCGTTTTTCCTATCGACGTCTTTCACCATCTCGTTAATATATTCTATTACCGAAGCGACAGGACTAAAGCCTACAAAGTAGTTTTCTGGCCAAGAAGACAAACCGGCGCCCGGGGCGACTAAGGAGGCGAACCTCTCAAACGAGTACAGGACGAAATGAAGACCGTCGGCTGGTGGTTTGTGGACACCTTCGATGCGCTGAACTGTTGATGCCAAGGTTGCGACAAACACGGTCGAGTGGAAAGCAATGGTAAATCTACTCGCCGGACTTCATTTCCTTACTTTGTCTCTCTGTCTCTCCGTCGGTCTGCATATATGTCTGCCTGCCTCTCTTTCTGTCTGGGCGTCTGTCTTTCTGTCTGTGTGTGTGTCTCTCTCTCTCTTTCTCTCTCTCCCTCTCTCTCTCTCTCTCTCTCTGTCTGTCTGTTTGTATGTCTGTCTGTCTGTCTGTTTGTCTCTCTGTCTGTCTGTCTGTCTGTTTGTCTGTCTGTAAGTCTGTCTGTTTGTCTATCTGTCTGTTTGTCTGTCGTTCTGTCTGTCTGTTCGTCTGTCTGTGTGTCTGTCTGTCTGTCAGTGTGTCTGCCTGTCTTTCTGTTTTTCTGTCAGTCTGTCTTTCTGTCTGTCTGTCTTTCTTTCTGTCTGTCTATCAGTCGGTCTGTCTGTCTGTCTGTCTGTCTGTTTGTCTGTCTGTCTGTCTTTCTGTCTGTCTGTCTGTCTGTCTGTCTCTCCGTCTCTCTGTCTGCCTGTCTATCTGTCTGTCTGTCTGTCTGTCTGTCCGTGTCTCTATCTCTTTGTCTGTGGGTCAGTTCGTGTGTCTGTCCACTTGTGCCTGCTTGTTTTTCTGTCTTTCTGTCTCTGTCTGTATATTTCCGTCTTAGTCCAGCTGTCCTTTTGGTCCCCCTGGCTAATGGTCCCTCCCGTAAGTCCCTTCGCACCCCATCCGTCCGTCCAGTCGGTTTGTCCCTTCAAATTTCAGCACGCGGCTATCCCTTTCTTAGTATATCAATCTGTTGGGGAATCGCTGAGCAAGTGTGTATGTATTGCCACTCTCTGCTCCCGCAGTGCATTTTCCGCCTTACATTACACCGTCATTAACACAAAAATTCCCCTCCCCGTCAAAACTGGTTCTCCGCGCTGGAAACATCTGGAACAGGTAGCATTTGCAATACCTTTGGGAGTCTTTTTCATACATGAAAAGCTGCGAGCTGCACGTCTAGCCCCCAGTAACTACCACTGACTCCTATTGATGTGCACGCTCTGTAGGGATGGAAGAATACACCCGTCACCCGGTTCAAATCACTTTCTATCAATCCGGTCTGTCCACTCTCCCCACGCAAACATTGAGACTATGTAGAGATCGGATAAGTTGCGGGAATAGAAACACAACAGCAGGCATTCAAACGCATTGGTAGAGGCTTTGTCTACGGATATAAGGCATGCGCATTTTACTGTAAAATGGGGAAGGGTGAAAGTGTGTAGTTTTTATTGCTCAGCGTCTCGTCTGTACTGTTATCAGTTCGTCTACGAGCAGGCAGATCAAGAAGACACTGCCTACTTTGACCCAGTTTGTCCGTTTTGTTCCATTTTGTTCTTAAGAAAGGCTGCTTCCATGGGAGTCATGTGGATGCGCCGGGAATCTACCTCGCAAGGAAAAAACATTGAAAGTGATTTAATCATGTCTTCAAGCATCGCTTCTTGGAAAATCACTCAGCCGGGGAAAGGGTTGGATGCTTAGAAGGTATGGTTCAACGGTTAACTGAGTTGATGCATTTCAACCGTCTGCCTTTGCGTTTTTGTCCAACGTGTGCTTGAGTGGACGAAAAATTGAAGAGGTCAAGTCAGGCAGTTTGCTTGAGCTTTCAAGAACTGCGTGGCACTTTTTTAGAGCAATGCAAGAGCCCTTAAAAGAGAGAAGGTAGCTAATGATTATTTTTGAAGAAAGGATCTTGTAAACCTTCACATACATTCAGACACAATTGTAACAAAATAGAAAATTAATCTAGATGTAACAAACACCCAGTTCAAAAGACAACAAGCGAGCGAGTGCTTGCCACAGCTCTTCAAGGGGTTCGACTAAAGTCTGGCCGCTAATTGAAGGCTTGCTTTATTAGTCCTGATTCTTGTCTGTTCTGTTCTGCTCTTCAACCCAAATGCTTCTCCCTTTTTATAAGGCAAGAATTATGATCATGCGTACAAGAATTGTATCTTACCTAAACCGTACATGAATGGACAATAAAAGAACCGGCTTTTCACATCAGCCTAGGGGTACAAGCCACCACCGCCTTATTCCAAAGGGGTGAGGGAGAGAACGGATTACGGGGCGAAACACAAAGAGGGTCAGAGAGTGAGAGAGATCGACAGGGAGAGAGATCAACCAGCGGAGCTTATCGTTACAGAGAACCTTGTGAGACTTCAGACACCTCCTTGAAGAGCATGTAAAGGACAATTCATTGGATACACACTAGAATTGAGACAAATACGCAGGCCCTCTTGAAGGCTAGGAAGCTATGCAAAGCTCTTAGCCAAATGTTGGAAGCCCAATGCAATGTTTTATGACAACCATTGTCCGGATTAAAGTCATCTTTCTGCGTTCACTGTTGCCAAGTCAAGTTGGAAAATCCCATGAACTAAGTCTAGAGAGGTAAACTTGCAGCTGAAAGTCCCGGCCAAACAGAGGTGATTCAGGCTTGGTGGTTGGCATACTTATGTTCTGCACACAGTTACCTTTCTCCAAGCTGTGCGTAACAGCGTCCAGCTGTTGCTTCAAATATAGGTGCCTGCCTGATGCTCTGATGATTAAGGTGGCTCGGGTGCTTTGGACTTTTGATGGTGATCGCCATTTTTTTTATTCCTTCAGGAAGCTTGGGTGACACAGAGTCTCTGTCCTAAATTTCAGACAGTTTCACAACGGATAACTTGCACAACAAATACAGTCCGTTTTGTATATAACCTTATGTGAAAAAGCCCTGTTTACGCAATTTTGCCAAAAATACATGGTGACGCACTTCTTTTATTCCAGAAAAGGGTATATTTAGGGGTGTAGTGGTGTCAGAAGAAAGAAGAACGGGGTTCACCATCAAAAAGTAAACCTTCCCTCTAGCCACGGCGATCTAGCATAACTTACTACCGTTGCGGAATGGCAAAAGCTGAGACACCGCTGCACTGCAGCTGTGGCCTCCGGCCCCAACTCTGACACAGCTATAAGGTTTTGTATATTATGCATGGATGAGCTTGAGTGGCACCACGCGAAGGCAATGCGGTGTCGGTTTCGATGGCAACTTGCCCGCCATTTTTGACATCAAACTAGGCTGCGTGCGCAGAGCACCCGAGCCCCCTTAAAGGGACACTGCGACGCTTTGCCAAGATGGCGGATCTTGACTTTTTAATCCACGATTGTGTCGTCATCACTG
>JAOWAR010104426.1:0-12190 GCA_028571005.1 Clathrina lutea | reverse complement strand
CCACCGTATCAGAGAACACTTGAACGCGACGCGGAACCAAGATAGCACTTCAGCCTTCGGAGAGCACCATCAAACCAAGCACCCGAAGGATACCGCAAGGATTGAGTTTGAAATTCTAGCAAGACTAAAAGACAACCTACGGCTGCACATCGAGGAAGCGATCAAAATCAAAGAACTTAAACCTGCCCTCAACCGACGGAAAGCAGACCTCGGCACCGGTTTCCTGCCTAAGTTGGCATGACGCATCGTACCGTACTGGTGCGTACTTGCTACACACCTTTTCACGGAATCCATCACACGCTCTTTGGCCTCAACTCTGTATATAGGTACACTATGTAGCGTTTCTTCTTCAGTCTTTCCAAGATTTGATATTGGTGCAGAGCACCGAAACGTCTTTTGTTAAGATCTGTTTGGTTTTGACCCTAGAGCCACTGTGTGCTGTTGACGCTGACGCACCGACTGTTGTGCTTTTTCATTGTTTGATCATGAGGGTCATTTGAACAAAGGTCACTTTCTTTCTAGAAAATCTAGTGAGCCATTGAAGTCATCGGTCACACAGGGAAGCTCGTGGACCTTGGTAATCATTCACTGTATGATTGCTTCCTGGCGTCCATACCTGATCTCCAACATCTGCATGATCGTAGCCACCATGATTGCCTGGTAGGGAGAGTAATGAGGAGACCAGGGACCTGGCCTCGCCCTTCAGGCTGCGTTGGAGGCGAGCAAAACTCTCCGTGTCAGCGAAGCCTTAGGTCTGGGTCGATGACGCGTATAATTGGGAGAAAACAAGCCAGCCTCTGGGTTCCCATGAAAATGCGGCAGGTTTTGCGTGTGCGGCACTTGTTGAGCGACATATTGTCTGAATTGGTGTGGAGCGATGTAGGCTTGGTGCTGGGATAGAGCTGCAGCAAGCGTGTCTGTGAGCTTGGTGACTGTCTGATCCACTGTTCTCAAATTCATGTGTGTCGAACTCGGAACCAAAGGTGCAGCGCCGATGCCAGTGCCACTAGTATCGGAAGTTACCGGCGCCGTGATCTCCGTGACACATGTTGCTATGGTACTGAAATCATGGCGGCCACTTTCGTTTTATCCACATCGCTCCATGATCATGGCAGATGCCGGTACGCGGTCCCCGTCTAAAGCAACATCACCGAAAGCACATGTTGCACCACCAAGATCAGCATTACAACCAACCTCAGTTTTCGAGTTCAGCCAGTCCTTGACTTTCCCTTGGCCGGTTACCATCGACGCGGGTAGGAACTCTGCTCTCAACTGGAGGTCTTCTTGAGCCTCCTCCAGGATGGCTTCCTTGAGTTCGAGTTCTTTCTGGATGGTCTCGGTCTTTAAACTAAATAACGCCTTGGCGGCCTACAGCTCAGCCTCCTTTAGTGCCCTCCATTTCGAAGCGACACTAGAGGTAGTGGAGCGGTGGCTGTGCATGTCCCATTTCTCTGGACCCCACTCGACGACCTTTGTTTGCTTTTCACTCATCATCGTCTACAAAGGTTTCGGCAACATGTCAGGAAAGGGGAAAAAACTGCTGTCTTTGGGGCCCTTTTCCGATACCGAAACATACACAGGAGATCATAGTGGGAGAGCTGAGGCACATTGTCTGCAAGTGTATTTCTCCCTCTCTCTCTCTCTCTGTCATAATGAAAAAGAAAGGTGCCAGACGAACGGCGAGCACGACACACGAAGAAAAGGAAAAAGCATAGAAAAATACAAGAGCAGCAGTGTGCGTGTGTGTGTGTGTGTGTGTGTGTGTGTTGTAAGCATCCGTGTACTAGTCGTAGAGGAAGTGCGCATTTGTGCGACGGTGTACGAAATTGTGACTCACGAGGAAGAAAAAATGTGAGCACTCACTGCTATCAGTGACAGGCTGACTGTTTTGCCCAGTACCGTGATGGTTGATTCAGTTATGTTGATGTACTTGAGCCACCTTACAGGGACATCTCCGCACTTTGCGAGCGCCATATTTTGAAAATATTTTTCTTTGATGTCGTCACACTCACAAGGTGCGCGTACACTTTGAACGAAGAATCACTCAGTGCCCCCAACGCAACTTTGAAACAAAATGTAATACCACCTTTCTAGGCCGCGTATCCGTAACAGTGTCCTTAAGCTCAAACCCAGTTACTATGGCAATCATTTTCTTGTCACATGATTAGTTTGTGCAATGCTATCACAAAAAACAAAGTTGAGGGCTCTAGGGTAACTTCTTTTTCCAGAGGGGTGGGGGCAATGTGACTTTGGAGATCAGGCACATGGAACACCTCCTTTATTGGTCCGCAGTCTTGTGGAACACTCTCCTGGACTTTGGAGCTCAAACTCTTGCAATCCTTCTTTTATCGATCAACAATCTTGCGGAACACTCTCCCGCACTCTCTGCAAGCTACTTCAAACACTGCATCTTTCAGGTGTACCTTCCAGCTCCACCACTACAAGTTCAATATTGATCAGAATATTTTTATTTTGCAAGCTTGCTCTTACCCTTTTCAGCCGAAATAATTTTAATGCTTCTCCTGGTGCTATTTCCAGTTTACTTAATTGCGTGCTTTATGTTATCCTTGTTTTCAGTGGGGACCCCCTCGATTACGGTACATCCAAAGTTCCCTATTGACTAATCCATAAAATATCTCAATAAATCAAAAATGCCTTCTTGTACATGTATATGATCAAATTGCAAAATAAGTAGACTCTGGCGTGCACGTCGCACGTTATCGCATCCAATTGTATGCAATCAAATGGAAATTCGCATAATCGCACACTTGCAGGAGGAAAGAAAAGGACAAACGGACCCTAGCCCTATCCTAACCGTTGACCTTACCCGGTTACGCGTACCCACGTTGCGCAAACTCCGCGAAAAACACCAAAGCCCATGCAGCCGTGCTAAAGTAACGTGCTAAAGTGTTCAATTCTTTGTGAAACTGGCTTCCAAATGGTATGAAAACCACCGAGTCACCACCCTTGGTACGCCCCTAAACTCAACTGAACCAACCCTAACCATTTCTCGCACTTTCACCCGCAGCATGGGATCAATTGGAAACATGGCAAAGACCCCAAGGCTCATGAATCACAAAATCACACCCTTCCCCGGGCCGGAGAAAGACCAACACAGTCGAACGCTCGCATGTCCTACACTCGAGTATGTGATCAATCGGAACAAATACCGCACGATCGCAGCTCGGGCTGCGATTAATCGCAAAATCCCACTATTCTTGGAGAAAGGCCAACAAGGTAGATCATTCGCTTTTCTCACACTCATTTTCCGCATGTTCTGCACAGAGCATGCGATCAAGATATTCACCAATAGCGTTTCTCGAATGCCTCACTCGAAGTCGGCAAATTCGCACGGAAAGAAGTCTTGCAACTAGGGCTGAAATGAATAGCTTGAAAACCTTATCGAATATTCTTTAGGTTATCGAACGAATAACTCGAATATTCTAAAAATGGCTGCCATATGATCTACATGTATTGCACTCACGCTACACATTGTGTACACATACGTGCTTGTCCAGCAAGTATATGTATGTATATAAGTATATGTACGTGTACGTGTGCATGCTGGTGAAGGTATCGATTTCAGGCGTGGCAACCATGAAAGCCTCTAGCGAAACTTAAGCCCATCTCCAAGCTAATCCAGAGATCGGGAAAGTTGATCAAGCCCCCATGCAAAGCTGATCCAGAGATTAGGAAGGTTGATCAAGCCCCCATGCAAAGGAATCAACCTTATCTGATATCTGGCATGCCCTAATACGGTCAATCAAAAAAGGGCTCATCCAAAAGTTTAGACGCACTCGGGCAACCTAAGTCGTTGATACGCATGGCAACGCAGCCATAGGCGTCGACATTAATATTACGCTTGTTGCAGTTGTAGTTTCTTCGCGGTACAGCGGCTTCAGTGATCATATCAACTTTCAATCTCGAACCGCGGGACGCCAACGTTTACCCTGTGGTTGAGCAGCCCATGCCTTGTGTGACCTCGTGCCGCCAGGCGCTAGGCGCAGGCTGGTCCGGCCAGGCATCCGCATGCATGTCGCAGTAATGTACAGGTGCAAGTACGTACATGCATGGTGAAACATGTACGTACATGTACATGTATCCATAGTGAATTGCATAGTGCATACAATGCCATACATAGGAATGATTTCGAACATTCGATAAGCTATCGAATATTCGATTGGCAACCTTATCAAATGATAAGTCGAATCATTCGACGTATTCGTTTCAGCCCTACTTGCAACCATCACACAGCAATTAGCCTGTGCGAGTCGCCAACGACTATACCTTGTCCCCCATCATTGCTGTGCGCATGCATTGTATGGATTTAGGGTACAATTGAATGTGAAAATTAAAAATTAGAAGTTTCAGTTATTGCATTCCAAAATCTCACCAGCACTTTCTGGAGTTAATTGATTGGAAACTAAAAAATGCAGTTTGAGAGCCTCACCTCTCCTCACCCAAAAGATGAGTTCTTGTTCGGATTTGGTGTCCACTCTGTTCAAGATACGCTCGACCCCCTGAAACCCGTAGGATTCTACATCCTCACCATTTACCGAAACCACAATGTCGCCCTCGCAAAACCCGCTGAATCTTGAGACATCCTCCACTTTTCTGATCTGAGGTAGTGGTTCGAGAGTGTTCCAAAGAAGACTACTACCCAGTGCAGGGCTTTGGCTGATTGCAACAACCACCTTAACCAAATCTGCAGCAACCACAGAAAGAAAGAATTGTTTAATACTAAAATTGCTCAAGCCGTTCTTCAAATTTAAGGGCATCGGGAACGAGGAATATGATAACCAGCCGAAGAAAGGAATAAAAATCGAAAACGATCTTCTGTAGAATTTGAATCGATAGATAATTCAGTCAAACTAAAGAAAAATTGAATGCACACTAAATATTTCAAAGGAAACAAAAGAGGCAAAACTATCTGAAGGTTTGATCTGCAACTCAGAGCTTCAGAATGAACGATCTTCAGGCAGATGCTAAAATTTCAGTGCAGTCTAGCTAGCATTGAAGAACCACGTTGGGAGGTGTGTGTATGGTTGAAGATGATGTGCTGTGCTTGGAGGTGGTGAAGGACGGTGACTAGCGTGCCGTTAAATTATAATGCCTCGACGGCGTGCAAAGTTGGACGAGTAAGCGGCATTCGGGCACTAGCTCGGATTGGATAGGCCAGCTCAGAGAGGCAGAGGTGGCATCGTTTACTTTGTTGTTGAAAGGGGCGATACATTTGAGGTTGAGTCCAGGTGCATGTGCCATCGGGGATATTTAGAGAAGAATGAGGAAGAAACGATGTAGGAACAAAAAGGACATAAAGCTTCAGTGAAGGGGGAAAATTCGTTGTCTTGCCTCGACCGGGATTCGAACACGGGACGCACAGCACGCGCGGTAGGTGCTCTACCAGCCGAGCATCTGGCACTGGCTCAGACAAAATGAGTGAAACTGCAGACAGTACTGCTTCGGCCTTTTTGGCCTTATCAATGGAGCAGAGAATCTGAGACGAGGTTCTAACAAAGCTGAGACTTTATCACTCCCCCAGCAGCTTTGTACGTGTAGGATGCCCAGCAGCATAGGCTGCCATGCCACACCAAGACAGCTCAAACCACCAAGCCTGTGAGGCCTGTAAAATGCCAGCAGCAGCGGTAAGTCCTAACGAGAGTGCTGGACGAAGCAAAGCCAATGCTAGAGAAGCACTTCCAGATTTAAAGAAATAGGCACCTTCTGCTGGCAAACTGCTCGCCGACAACCGGAATTGACAAGAAAACATCAAGTTGGATATTGATCTTTCGCTCTTCAACCGCACCATCAATTCAACAGAAAAGGGTTTTCTTTTCAGACACAATGGCAAAAATATAATTGATGGTAAATCTGAGGGCAAGACGCTTCGGCGACACCGCCATTTTCAGTTGGACAAACCGACGTGACTGAGGGTATCTGTAACCATAAACAGCGAATAATTTTAAACCTGAAACCTTCGTCGTGTCCTATGTTGTCATAGCAACAAATCTAAAACGGCGTGTGAAAAACATTGGTTGTGCTCGATAGACTGTGGGCAGTGAGGCAGGACTTGAGGCTATTTTTGCAACCAGGAGAACTATCGCTTTACTTTTTTTTTGTTTGAAAGGCCTTGGGAAGAAACTACTTTTTCAAATGGTTAGGAATCTCTGCGGTTTTTTCGGGCCGAAGAAACCCGAAAAAACTTGAAAAAAGACGCATCGCGCCGCTGAATTGATTGCAACTTTAACACGCTGTACGCTAATGAATTTTGCTGCTTCTGAGAGATCTTGTGTTTGCCTACTAAAGAGATCTGGCGATTTTATTATTATACGATTTGACTTTTTTGCCCTTCCAAACTTAAAGTATCATTTTGTCCCTATTTTTTGGGAAAGAAATGTGAATATCTTCCGTTCCTGACAGAATTTTTAAAATCCGTACATCAGTATCGGAGACAGGAGTATGAAGATTCCGAGTGCCAAGTTTGATGGAGATTCGACTATCCTCTCGCGAGTTAAAGTCCCGAGAAGGAAGAGAGATTAAGGTTTGAGAAACAGTGCTTTTTCGGTTTTGGTGCGGATCCGGTTTCTTGGGGTATACTTTGGGCCAACGCCTACGGCGTAGGAATGATCCCACCCATCCATCCTTTTGGATCCGTCGCGTGCACAAGCTCGCTTGTCACGTTCGATCAACCGTGCAAGCGCGGTCAGAGCCGATCTCACCGCGCCGATGAAGGTAACCAAAAAATCGCTCGGGCACAGATCTACATATCTACGCGAATATCTACGCGCGCTTTATGCATGCATAACGTTCGCCGAAGTCAAGTGCCTCTATCTTGTTCTGTGTTGCCTTCGCTGTCAGTTTTCAATGGCCGCATCATCTAGCTTATCTTCAACGCAGAGGAAGGCATTTCGCTCTTTCACTGAGGAGCGAAGTGCCTGTTTAGTGTTTCAGTACCAATTCTTCTGCGGCCTTCTCCACCGCGTTCATAATCGCCCAGCTTTTTTCGCTAAACTGTCCTGCGTACTTACTGCTGTCCATAAGAGCAGCAGATTTGTCGATGTTCGACGGACCACTAGCTGCCGATAACGCGAAAGGAGAGCGAGGCGCGCCGGTTAATATCATACGGGTGTTTGCCCGATCGACGACGAGACAGGGGAACAAACTGCTCAGCGTTACATGCAGTGCTCTGCAAGACGCAAACAGATACGAGTCCATGCCGCTGTGACAGGTAGATTTGCACTTCCTTTAGATGTTGTTGTAGGTTGATACTGGGAGAGAAGAACTACTTGACTGGGTGTACAACTTGACAACTTGGCTGCAAAGAAGGCCGATAATACGGAACATCCCGGTCGGTCTCTAGTGTTTCGGAGATCGATATCTACGCAGCGCAGAATGTTTGCGGACATCGACTATTGGCACGGCTTCAGGAACATGTAGGTGTCGACTTACGGGCTGAGTGCTAAGTCGATTTCCCGCACATGGTAATTTCCCTGCAGCTATTTTGAGAAACCAGACTTGGAGGCGCAGCCCCGCGGCACAATCGGAGTTCGTTGACGCCCCGGCAAAATTCTTGCCTTTCGAGAGCACTTTTCGATAACTTCCTGTTCCAATTTTTCCATGCGGTTTTCGACATACGGTTACTTATTCATTGTTCTACCAGGATGTACAAAAAAAGTGAAAAATAGCAATTTTCTCATTTCAAGGGGGTCCTGCAGGCCTTTAATTTAGGGACACGTCAGCCCTTTGCGAGCGCCATTTTTTTTAATGGTTTTCCTCCGAATCGTCACATTCACAAGGTGCGCGTATACTTTGAACTCAGGTGGAATTAGGCCCTAATAGTGCCGGCAATAAAAACGAGCACTAAAGCCAGTTTTGAGCACTCTTGAGCACTAACTGATTCGAGCACTACATGAACACTAAATGACAACTGGATGAGCACTAAATAAATGTATAGGCACTCATTTCGAGTATTTCTTCGTCCAGCCGGCCAGCGACGGTGAGAGCGGGGGTGAAAGTGACACAACACCAGATTCAGATGAAGTCATAGTGAGCTTGTGCTGAGCTGCGCTCGGGTCAGTCGAGTACTACAGTAGTACGATGTTTAGCACATGCACATGTAGGAGGAGTCGACTGAGCATGTCAGCCACTGCATGACGTATGATATCAAGAGCACTTCACGGGGATACAACATACAGAAAAGGTGTTTTCTTTTCCTAACTGGCAGCAAAGTCGGGAAAACACCTCCTTCTCCTAACTGATTGTCTCTCAGTTCAGTGACTGTTTCGTCACTCATCCCTGATCCCTTTTTTTGTTTTCTTTTCTTTTCTTTTCTTTTAGTCGTCAGCAGCTGGCTCACGAAAACACCTCTTGCTCCTAACCGCTGTCCATTTCAGCGACTTTTTTTTTTTTTACTCCCAGGCTGGCTCACGAAAACACCTACATGTATTCCTCCTAGCTGATCTGATTTTCATCAACCTTCAGTTTTTCTCTTCCTTTACATGGGGAAAACACCTCTACGTTTCCTAACTGCAGTGTGCCGCTGGTGAAAACAACCTCCTGGAGAAAACAGTCCGTGAGGCGCTCTTGTATTATGAAGGCACTGATGGCTTCCAGCTCTCGCCAGTAGGCAGTGCGATACCTCCCACCCACTGTGGTTAACAGTGGGTTCTGAAACCTGGAAACCAACCTTTGTTGTTACTAATCCCAGCTTTCACTATCGTTACCCTATGTTCCTTGCTGTGACTCGTCGTTTCCAATGGAAGAAAGACCGCCTCTGTGGTCTGCCTGGAATTCCTACATCATTCTGTTAGACTGTGAACCAACATCGTTTGGAGAGCATGCTGATCACAGGCTCGGCAGCGTACACTTTCGGGATTGGATGGTGGAGTACGTTCATGGGCATGGGAGTAATTATTGTTGAAGGGGTTTTCCCATGAAGAATATTGCCACTTGGCTTGGGCTGCTCCTGCTCGTGTGCGTAATATACATGCCTTTCCTGACAAGCCTCCATCTAACCCGGCGCTTCATTGGTTTGTGCCTTGCATTTGTGTATGGAGTTATTTTGTTTAGCCTTAACCTGCACACTCCGGACAAACCAATGTCACGACGACCCGAGCTGCCATTTTTCCCTGTCACCAGGCTGCCCATATCTCTGACTGGCTTATGGACTTTGATCTATTTGCCCAACATTTTGTGCGTGGATCTTCTTGTCCTCACTTTGTCTGCCAAAAATTTCAGAGAGGTGTATTTCATTGGAGCAAAGCGGCGGCTGTTTTGGATGCTTCTGGAGGAAAACACTGATTCCAGTGTTGAAGAGAAAAGAGCCCTTGCTTATGAAAGGAGCATACTCTCTGCCAGCACAAGTTCAAGAATGTGCTGGGAAGGTATGGATGGGGCCCATGAAATCTCCCTCAGAGGCACTCCTGACAGCTGCTATTTGGCCAATGATGACTTGAACGATGCCATCGACCTTTAAGAACTGGGCCATTCAAGACAAGCAAGTTATCATGCGCTCTCTTCAGGACGGAAAGAGAAAGATAGTGGCAAGGCTGCACAGACAGTAAGGATTTCTTCAAGCTCCCTCACTGCACTGTCGGGCAGCCTTGCTTGGCTTTACAGTGCGTTTTGTACATGCCTATGTGCAGTGATAATGGCAGTGGATTCCTTACAGTTCTATCTTGAGGAGACATATAGCCGATATGACTATTCTTCTGCATTTGCTGAGTCAAGTGTTGGAGAAGCGAGACCTAATCTGTCATGTCATCTTCGGTGTTCTGCTCACATTCTCCGTCCTGAGCTTTCTCGTTGTGCTTGGTGGTTTCATAGGACAGCTCTGCAATTTCCGACGAGATTTGATGGCCCCCTTCAAGGGCCACATCACCGAGCGCCAAGTTCCGAAGTGAGATTACTCCAGTACTAGTTCCCATCTCTGCGTGTGGATGGGCCTTGCCACCGACCAAGCCTTGCATGGCATTTTTTCTTTTCTCAGTGTGCTGCTTTCAATGGTATCGACGGTCTGTCATGGGATTCTTTGTGCCTATCACTGTTGTTGGGATGAACGCTTCACAGGAAAGCCAAGCAAGGGTTGTTTGTTTAGTCAGTTACATCTTTGCATTGCCGTGTGCACTTGCTTTGGTTAACTCCATTCTCCTGGCTATGTCCACACGATCCCTCTTCTTGAGACCACCAGGCTCCTTGGAGCTTGACAACAAACGTGGCTGGTCCTTGTTCACAGTCTTCATCATTTTTATGATCTATGGGGGGATGGTGAATTACTTTCTTCGAGCGTTAACCAGCTTTTTTGTTGGTCTTCTTACCAAAGTTCGTTTAGACCAGCCATGTGTCCCCCTGAGGCTTTATCCGGGCCATGCCGATAATGGATTTAGTGTTTACCAAGGCTACCTCTACTGTGAAATGGCTATGCGAAATCCAGTCAAACTGGCATTTCTTCACCTGCTTCGCAATCGTGATCCCATTGACCTTACTCATCACTCGTTCGTTGCTTGAAACCGGTGGCATCTTGCACTGATGCTGATACGTAACCCATCGCTATGACGATGGCTCTTTGTGTTCTCTCGGCAGAGATCGTCATTCATGCCTCCACCAATAATTGAGGATTTCCCTACGTACACGGAGATTACCACATATTGAGTCAAATTCATGTGAATGGGAGACGTGCACATGCACACACCATTTTGCACGAGAATTTGTGTATGCTTGCTAATTCTTTTTTTTTTGAAATAAAAAAAAGCTGCTGAAATAACTTTTGCCCATTTTTCAAAGTTTTTTTTTTCCAGGATGCCGCGATGGACGTTAAGGATATTTCTGACAACTCTTGGCTGCAACCGGTTCAAGTCGCATGCGGACTGAGAGACCATTTTGATTTCACATCGCTGGGTCAACTCCATTTTTCTGAGAAGCTAGTACATACATTTTGACTCTGTCTCCTCTTCATTTTTTTTTTTTGTCTCTAGAGACAAGTCATTATTTGTAACATGTTGCCTTGAGTGGATCAGGTTCACAAGTTGCTATGTAATCTCTCATGCAGCCAAACGATTCACATAAAACACTCAGTGTCCTCCGCTCTAATCAGATCCAGTCAGGTGCTCGTCTCCATGGCTTATTTTTGACACAAATCTTTAGCTCAATCATGCCTTGCCTTTTCGTTGTTGCTGTTGTTGCATTGGCACCAAAATTATCCTTGAGGAATCGTGGATATGTAATGTGTTAGGGTCAGGGTACACAAAATATCATTATGCACACCTTGCAATCAAATAAACATGAATCATGTGCGTCTTATCCTTACCTTCAATGGTGACCCCTTGTTCCCCCCCCCCCCCCCCCTCCCTCCTGTCAAAGCACACCAATTTCACCGGCTCCAGCTGGTTTGTTTACTTCTAAAAGAATGCGAGAATCAAGGAACACGCTCACATTTGATTGAGACGCTTGCTGGAGAATTGATAAGGTGATCTTCAATGGCAAGGGCCAAAGGCACTAAGACAAGTTTTCTTTGAAGCTGAACAAGAGAAACAAAAAAGGTCCATGCTACCAACTAAACATCAGTTGCTACCAACTAAACATCAGTTGCTACCAACTAAACATCAGTTGCTACCAACTAAACATCAGTTTGGAGAAGAGGCCACTGGCAATGAAAATGGAGCAAAATTGAGCGCCCTTCTCATGGAGAAAAAGACGTCATTAGTTTGTGGATGTGATCAATGTTACTCTTTTCTCCTATATTTTTCTCTGCACTTTTAGCATGTTGCATGGTTTCCTTGGCAACTTCACTGTTTGATGAAAGCAATGAAGCTTCCACTAGGTGCTGTTTTGCTACCGCACGTTAAGTCCAAGCTGGTCTTGAGCAGCTTCACGGATGCGCTCCTGTGATGACGGAGAAAAGAAAAACAGTAGCATGGGAGCAGCGAAGAACAGCTCACAAAATTGTACACAAAGTCAAAGGAGAAAGAAGTCTGTTATCACCCACCCGGCACACGTTGGCCGTTGGCAGCTGGAGATGACTGCACAAGGGCGACAGATGTTGTGCATGTGTGTGTGTGTGTGTGTGTGTGTGTGTGTGTGTGTGTCTTATTACGAGACGAAAGTTAGAGCTGAACGTCCGAGCGAAAAAAAGTGCCAGTTCCTCTCGACGGGATTCGAACCTGTAACCTCTAGATTACGCGTCCAGTGTGCT
>JAOWAR010104425.1:5000-19374 GCA_028571005.1 Clathrina lutea | reverse complement strand
AAAAGAAGGAAAGAGGGGGGAGAGAAGGGGGGGGGAACAAAGAGAGACACAAACAGAGAGAAAGAGAGAGAGAGAGAGAGAGAGAGAGTGAGTGAGTGAGTGAGTGAGTAAGAACTTGAAGAGAGAGGGAGAACGATTACAACTAGCTTGTGGTTCACGGCTGGCAGAACTCCAACTACACCTAATAAGGAAACATCGGCTCCTCCTCGTCTGGAGGATTAAAGAGGAGTGCTGCCGGTACTGCCTCTTTCTGCGCCTGTGGCCTCTCGCCCGGAAGAGTTGCAGATTTACGTGCAAGAAAATCAGGTGGGCACGTAAGTGGACGTGGTCCCGCCATTGTCTTTCAGTCGTAATTCACACTCGTTACACACAGTGAACTTTGTCTTTTGGCCTTTCTCCTCACGAACTTCCCATGTAAATCTTGCCCACACGTTAGACCTCGATGCCCTCAAACCTTGTCAAACGTCAATTTTAGGCATCTTTGCAGGCAGCTCATAACCACTTTGCCTTTCGACAGAACGAATTACTTATGTTATCTTTGCACAGCTCTGCTAGCTGCACGTACATGAGATCCATCTCACAATGGGAAGCCGAACTCTAAGTACAAGGCCTGAGCGCGCGCGCATGAGCCAGTACCCGTCATGTCACATGTCCCTGTCATGCACACTTCATCGCCGCGCCACTCATACTCGATTGCATTCTTGAACCGGTCTGCGGTTTCACATGTGAGCGGAAACACTCGAGCCTCTCATACTCTTGAGCCATACCAGGGAGCAGATTTAGCCGTACGCAGAAACGCGTGGGACTCTTATAATTTTGTTCTTTCGAATATTAATATTTGTTAGTGGAGAATAAGTTCGTTATAAAATTTTAATGAACAAATACCGAATATTCGATCTATTTGTTTCAACACTAAAAATATTGTTCCTTTTTTAGGAACTGCCACTTATCATTATACTGCCAGGCATCATGATGCTGCCAGGCATCATGATACTGCCAGGCATCATGATGCTGCCACAGATCATTATGCTGCCCATAGCCATGAGCTCAACGTCTGCATCGCTCAGACATGCAGTTACTGAATTAAGTGGACTTATAGAGTGAATGCAATCATTTCATTCCCACCAGCTCAAGACATCAGACATTGCCTTGTTGAAGTATCCATTAGTCCCTCCAGCCAAGTGTATTGTAAATGAGATCCTGATTGCCATATTAGTCAAGGGCATGGCCCAGGTTGTATTCCGATAAAATAACCCATGAAATTACAAAACCTGCGAGCAGGTGAATGGTTTGCAGTCACATGTGGATCCTTGTCAAAGAGGTTGAAAACTGACCCATACGAGGTGATTATTTGACCATTTTTGTACGAAGACAATTCTAGGTCTGAGCAATGTGTTTGTAGCAGATACCCCGCTACATCGACTGAGGTGTTGCCATCCCAATAAATGAAAAATACCATTTATTGCCTACTCAATCCTATGCCCACATGTTTCGCGACCTATTTCTAGACAGAATGGGGAACTAAGGATGACAACAGGTTTCATGGCCATACATATTAAGCAAAAAAACGAGGCAAGGAAAAACCATGGAGAAGAATGAAGAAGCCGTTTTGTGTATGCAAGCATGTGAGCAAGCGTGCATGCATGACGTGTGTAGTTGCCCTTACATCCAAAAAGTTGGCGTTGATGTAGTCGGAATGTGGATCATCGTCAATCATGGGGAGTATAACTCGTGTACAGTCATCTGCAAGAAGGAGAAGGTGAAAGGAAAATGTGTTTCCTCAGCAATCCTTCCAGTTTAACCTGAAAGGATCTTAGCTGTTAGAACTCTTCAACACACAAGAGAACCGACCACGTGTATTTTCACAAGGTCCTTGCTGCTAGCGTTGCCAACATCGATGGGTTTCCTGTCATGTCAAGGTCAGCATTCTGGTGGCTAATGCGGAGCATCGGCTTTCACTACAAGAGGCGCAGCAGCAAACGACAGCTCTAAGAGAAACCCGCTACTTTAGCAAGCCGGGCTGATTTCCTCCATCGCATAAGGGTATTGCGACAACAGTGACGTCGATGACCACAGGTGAGACTGCAGCAATGATGATTCCAGCACCGAACCATTGTAATTTTGTCTCAGGCCATGCACTCATGTTTATCCTGTTGGTTGTGGTTGTCATGTTTTGAACTTCATACCTTGCCTTTATTATATTTTTGAGGTATTCTGATCTGTCCAATTCTTTCCATGTCTTGTCAAGTGTGTGCATGTGTCCCTGTCTTATCAATGATCTCCTCGCCTTGCTATCAGTTAGAAATGAATGTGTCAGTTTCCAGCTTGTCATCCTATTCTCGTCACTGTGGGTCCAACATTATGTTTTACCGTTATCCCCACAGAGTCACAAACTGTTTTATAGTGGTTCGGCCACCATAACCGCCAAGTACTTCAAACTATTCCTGTGTATGAATGATGACATATTGAAAGGAGTTGTACAAATAAGCCAATTGTTGGATATTTTAAGTTCTGCTCAATGAATTTTGATCTGGTTTTTTTGCAATGTGTTGAGGACAATATTCTGAATAACTGGTGAAAATTTGGCAAGAAAAGCTGCAAGTGTTCCAGATATATAAAGCTGAATCACAGGGCATTCTTTTCTGAGATGGACTTCAGTAGATGCGTGCCGTGGTTGATGCGTGAAGATGCAATGTGAAGGTGTAGGTTTTTTCTTCTTGTTAGCCGGTCCGCTGATCTGGGTC
This sequence comes from Clathrina lutea, assembly GCA_028571005.1. Classification (NCBI taxonomy): domain Eukaryota; kingdom Metazoa; phylum Porifera; class Calcarea; order Clathrinida; family Clathrinidae; genus Clathrina; species Clathrina lutea. Next base: position 16,630 of record JAOWAR010104425.1, on the reverse strand, counting down.
GCTCGGTGTTTGCTGCAGTATCTTCCGTATGGCTAGCAAAATATCTGCACCTGCCTTTACTGAGCCCCCGTGTGAAGAGCTACATTGTAATTGAGGCGTTCAAATTCAACGGCAAAGATTTGGCCAAAATTCAGAGACTAGAAAAGAAACCAAAAAAAACAATGCGACTTGGAGTGCATTGGAGTAATTCTTAGGTCTGTCTACTTCATTTGAAGAACGCACTTCACGGATTCATGATAGAAGACAGGCCTTGCTGAGCACAAAAGGTACAAGGCTTGTGAGGCAGCTCACCGAACTCCGAAAGAATCAGACGCTAGATTGGCAGACATCCAAATTTTTTACGCAAATCCCTGAGTGGAACAGAGCTCAAGCAGGGATCCAAAAAATCAAGGCGAGATTTATGATCTTTTGCGGCCTGCAGTGGCTCCATGCGTACGCCACTTGTTTCCAAATTACATTGCACAATGCAGGCAACATAAATGCTACAATATTTGTAACCTGGGTGTTACAATATTTATAACCTGCACGCTATTAAGCTTATATTTTACATGCTACAATATTTGTTAGTAGTAAGTGACTAACTACATGCTGCTACATACCTTGTTGTAACTTACATGCTACAATAATTATTCGCATTTTACATGCTACAATTATTGTTTGCATCTTTAGTGCTACAAAAATTGCAGCTTACATGCTACGCCATGTTTGCAACTTACATGCAACAATATTTGCATAGCGGTTTTTCGCTTTGTTCTCTGTCTTGCTGCAGACATCATACGGCAGTTTGGGTGAACTTCGAGTAATAATCTGGTGGAAAGGCGACGGACAAGGAGAGCAACTTCGTTAGAGAAAAAAAGAAAGAGATGTCTTTTTGAGTTTCGCCAATGAAAAATATATCCTTTCACTTCCTGATTTCACAGGTCATCACTGTTTTGACAGAATGCTTATGTCTCAGTGCCAGGTCAGTAAGTGATCATTATAATAAACCCAGACACGGCATAGTACACTCAGAAAAAAATGGGGAGGAAAGCCGGAAGGAGAAGATCCAGAAAGAGACCAACCTCATACTCCCTTGAGAAGTGGAAGGAGTCATTTGCTTTCATTTCTCTGACGTGAGCCTCGAAGTTTGATACCAAAATGGGTCCTCGGCTTGTGATATCGGCTGCAATTGAAATGAGTAGGTGCAGATCTCATAACTCTTTCGTATACAAGTTCCCTATATTTCTGCACTTCTGTTTCACCCTCAGGTGCTGTAGGACACAAATATCACCCCGGCATGCGATGGACTGCACCCAGCAGGCAATGCAAATCGATTTAAAGCCATTCCTGTTCAGGCAATGTCATTTTCATCACGCATGTTTCATATGTCTAGACCAAAGGAAATTCTGTATTTCACACACTTTTAGAAGAATAGTTTCCGAAGTTTTGACCATCAGCCTGGAAATCCTTTAGTTATGCTACAGAAGTTAAACCTGGTGACGGAAACATCATAGGGATTATACTGGAGAATGACGTTTTCAGCCTATTCAGCCCGTTTTGGACATTCCAAGTGAACATCTCCTGAAGAAGGCTTGTCAGGCTTGTTAGTGCGGTTTGTCCTAAAGGGCAGTCTCAGTGCCTTCCCTAAGGCACAAGTACAACAGCCAGTTTTGGTGGAACAAATAAAACTTATAAGTAGCCTTCCTTTGGACAATGTGTTGGCTTTGATTGTTAATCAATGATAAATTCTTCAAACACCAATGTGCCTAAGCAATATTCATTGACTCCATTCACACCCTATCTGATACAAAAACTGGAAAAGGAAGAAGTCCCAGGAAGGTCAGAAGAAAAAGATTGCTGTCTTCAGATAAATGACTGACAATGACTCAATTTACCCAAGGGATTCTTTTGCTGTTCAACCTCTTCCGGCTCTGTCTCTGTAGTTGGACGCATTGACTGCAGTTTGACAGGTTCCGATCCCTCCTTGGACTCAAACTTATCAAAAGCAACGTTTGAGAAGATCACATTGGGGTGATGGGCCTAGACAGACAGAGAGAAAGAGAGAGAGGGGGGAGGGGAAGAGAGAAGAGAAAAGAAGTGAAGAGAAATGCGAACTGAAGAGTGAGAGAGAAGGAGAAGAGCTCAATGAGGGGCGACTCATCGAAAAAGACCAGGAGCCTTGGACATACACCACAAGTTGTGTACATTCCTGCCCAAAAATCTCAGCTCAAACAACCAGAACAAATGTACGGCCAAGTTAACAACTGATCACATTAATTAACACATATGCACTGTATGACCCTATGCTCACAACACAGACTCTTCCACCCACTAGTGTTCACAGCTAGAGGGATGAGTTGATCAAAAGTCATCTGTGTAGTTACAGCCACTCAGAGCAATAATCAGAGGGAAAGTTCTCCTGCATATGCATACCTCATTGTTAGGGCTGTATCCACCGACGTTTCGTCTATGCCTGATCGAGAAGATAAAAGAGGGGAAGATTCATGAAGAATAAAAGGAAAACCATGCTGGGAAAACTGCTGGATGAAAATAAACAAAAACAAGAAAACAGATGAAAATCGGTGACCAGCAATAAAATCCAAGGAACTTTGTTTGGTAGTTCAAATTGGAAAAAATTGCAAGACAGTCAGATTTACTATACTGAAACATTGTACTAATTTTATCTTTTGGCTGGCAACTGGCCATTTGGTTCAGACCATATATTGAGGTATTGCTGTTTCTTTTTGCAAAGCACTTTTCTAGAGGATGTGTTTTCCTGTTTTTTTTTTTTTTTTATGAAACTGGTCTACTCCTTATGTTCCTTGGTCTATAGTATATGCTATGGCTCAATGCTGCTGCCGCTGCCACCACTGCCGCCTCTCTTTCTTACCACATGTACAGCCAGGGAGTGGGTGTCTCACTCTTCTTATGTAGATGCCTGGGCACAACCAACAGCATTGAGCTTTCTCAAAATCTACCTTGCACCCAACTTTCTAGTTCTTTCGACGGTCTATCTATTACTTCCAGGGTGTCCTCTTCAAAGTGAGACACAAAGCTCCTAACCTTGGTGGAGAAATTCACATATTTGCAAGAAGCTGAATTTAAATGATAAATGAAAAAAAATAGAGAAAACGGTTGCTCTGTTCATTTTTAATGAAATCTTCCCATGGAATATTATGTCTGCTTGTCCCATCCTCCGTGTTGCTACATGCATCAGCTGGAGGTAGTACGACAGAAGCATACTTGGAAATGGAAATGCACACTTTGTAGGATAAGCGGCCGCCATTTTGGTATAGCATGCTCACACAAAGTATGCAAGTTAAAGGGAAATCCGTGAGTTGTTTAGCTCTGCCCATTTGGGCAGTCGGCCTTATGTGTTACTGGATCGTTACCAAACACCTGTCCTTTCAACTTCGTTATCCATGTACCCTTTTCATCTGATTCCAAGTGGCTGGAGTGGCATGATCTGTGTAGACAAGTCCGAAGATTTTTGCTGGTTGCCTGCACCAGGCATTCATATACTGATCAGGATATAACGGTAGGAGTCAGCTGTCATCTTGCATTGCAACATCCGTTCAGTAACAGGCCTAAAGGCATCTACAGATCAGATGGAAAGTCATACAATCCGTCGGGTGGGAGCTTTTTTCCTTTAATTGTTATCTGAATCAGGATGGCCAAAGCTGCTGGACAAACTTTTCAATATTACTTACCTCCTGGCAGGCATCAAAGGAGGTCGGCTTTGTCACCTGCTATCCCTCTATTCAAATTTCCTTCCAGGCGTACATAGTGGATCAAGTGCCTCCTAAGGACCACAAAACCCCGCTCTCTCGTATGCCAGACCCTGGCTCAAAGAAGATTTGGAGCCAATCTCAACAGCTTCTCGCACCCACAGCACTCAAACCGTTCGTACACATAAGCACAAATGCTGGGAACATACCGAAACTTTGGTCAACCAATGTAAATTGTGCGCACTTCAGCCGCTCCAAATCAGGTGGAAAGGTACATGGATAACGAAAGGCGGTACTTTCATTGTGATCCAGTGACATAAGGCCAACCGCCAGAGGCAAAGAGACAACATTTGGAAACTCGCATACCAAATTTACCCTTCACTTGCCCATTTCAAGTTAAAGTGCTCCGATTTCAAAACAGCAGCCAACTATCAATATCCTGCCGTAAGTCCATTGCAAAATTGTATTTAACTCGAAATAAATGCGTTTCTTATTGGTTAAATGTTACAGCTATATGCAGGCCAAAAGGAAGAGCCTCAATTGGAGTTCCAGTCTAAAGTCTCATTGCTTAAGCAGGGCAATATTCTCTTTCCTATCCACTTCGGCTCACGTGTCTTTTGTGAAGAATAACACTGTGACAAATTTGAAGGATGGTGTATCCGATTGTTAGGCAACCAAAGACCTACCGTAATAAGACCAAAAGCACACAGATCAGAGCCACACCAAGCAGTGAACCAATGACAGCACCAGCAATTACACCTGCGTCCGTTGAATCAGACGATGTCTGAGCCGCTGCAGCGAGAAGAGTACAGAGAAAAGTTCAAGGAAAAAAATCATGACAAGTTTTTTCCGCTTGAAGGCTGTCAATCTCCATCGGCCAAAAGACTATGGTCTTTTTTGTTTCAGATTTCTACCAGAGTGGAAGAATGAAACAAAAGGTTTTAGTTTTCTGTTGCTCAAAGCCCCCGAGTTCCCATCAGATTAGGAAGGTACCCACGTGTCGCTTGCACTTCCTGATATCCAGATGAGACCGAGATACCGTACACTGCGTCTCTTTCCTGAAGATGAAAGAGGTAGAGAGGGTGTGAGGGAACTGGCGGCTGTCAAGGCCTGATTGACATAAGTCTTGCTTGGAATAAGACTCATCAATTTCACAAAAAACTGTGGGATACTGATCAAGCCAGAGACCAACACTCATCGTTGGAAGGTGTAAGAAACCTAGAAACAATCTCACCTGTTATGTACACCTATGTATTCTAAAATCAACCACCACCTTTCGAACTAACAACTAGTTGCCTGTATCAATCATCATTGAAACAAGCTAACTGTATAACAGCATCAGTCATAACTGAGACCAAAATTGTCAAAAAAAAGAGTATTCAGAATAAAGCCCCTATGTCTGGATGTCCTTTTCCATGTTCTTGGCTGTTTTGCCTTTCTTACTTTCCCTTCCTTCTTCGTGAGGTTAATCCAACCATGCCCGTAGTTCTACCTGATGAAAGAGAAATGAAGGGAGTGTGTGCACGCGTGGTGGGTGGTGTTGATCCAACTTCACCTAATGAAGCAATATCAGTTTATTTAGCTCCCTTAATTGCAACTCACGGCCTGTGTAGCTCGCTTGCGTCGTCGTGACGACTGATCAATGTATCCTCGCAGGATAACTGTGTAGACATGCTGAGGTATAAGAGGCACGTTAACAAAGTTCAGCTCATCGAAAACGTCTGTGGTTCTGCTGTTGTTGCCAGCAACAAACTGAAATGTGTCTCCTTCCCCAAACACAAGCCTGTTGAGCTCTGCTGCTACATATCCGCTGGGTGGAACTGTGTTTGTTGCTGCTGTTGCCACGACAGTGTAGTTTTTAAGGTTGGTGCTGTTGTCACCATATGCGACATCAAGGTCCGGAGGGAGTGCCGGAAGATCTCCATCGTTGGGTCCAAGGTGGATCACAATCACACGAAACAGGCTGATCAACACACATGCACACACACCGCACACAGGCAAGGAAAAAACCAACACAGGTACAAGTTTGAATTGAATACTAGAAATGGACAAACTGGCAAAGCCAAATTGGAGCAAACACAGAGAGGAAAAGAGAGGAGTAGATAGATAGAGAGAGAGAGCATTTTATATGTACTTTGCAGATGGGGAGAGAAGAAAGAAGAAAATGTGAGAATAATTAACCAACAGCACAAAGACAAACAAACAGAAGTGGACAAAGCGGATATTGCTGTACTCTCACTTAATTCTGCCGGTGGCTTCGCTCAAACGTTGCAGTGTCCAGATCAGCGCTGTCGGTGTGACTGTCTCATCCGTCGGTGGAATTAGAGCGGCGGTGATGATGGGAACGGTGGCCGGAGGCATGGTAGGTGGGGCTGCACAATATCAACAAGAACCAAACTAGTACTGACGCACTCATGAAAGGATCATTTAAATCAAAATGAAAATTTTCAGGAGGCCCATCAGTGATTTGCCTTTCCTACACATAAAACCTTCCTTGTACAAAAATCCAGCTCACAATTCCAGCACTCCTGTAGGCGAGCTGATCATCTGCCTGGCACATTCTCATACACATTTCAAATTACACAATTGGCTCATCGCCCAAAGCGTGGAAAAATTCTAACACTAAGGTTTGAATTAAAACTGAACAAACAACCCCCCTCCCCCTACATACACACATTTTGACTTCCTTTTCAGAAAAAAATGAAAGTCGGAATCTAGGTCTACTTCAGTCAAAAATTGACAAACGAGGAATTAAGAGTAATCTGCTGTTACATTCATTTGCTACATTCATTTGTTACATTCATCTGTGAAAACTTTTAAGTTTCGTTTTAGACACTTATGTCAGCTTCCATCTCCTGCAGGTGATTTCATGGGAGCAAAGCTCAAGTCTATATCACCACATAGGATCAGAATACAGGCCATGGTTTTGTCATTATTTATATTAATATCTTTTTTTTAATTGTTACTTTTGTCCAAATGCTTTTGTTTGCAAGACTGCCCTCTTATATCTTTCCAAGCACAGCTCATGCCAATCCGGTCTACCCTCTTGAAAAGTTCACTACGGACAGCTTATCAGAGAGGTTCAGCCATAAGTGCTGTACGAGTCACTATGAAGGCCAGACTTAACGAGACATACTCCCTTCAGCTGTCAAACCAGCCTAGCAGATCCTGTCCATACCTCCAGCGCTTGTCTGTGCCATCACTGAGGTGCTTGCTGTTCCAAATCCCTTGCTTGTCCTTGCCTGCACAAAGATTATGTAGTTGAAGCCTGGGCTCAAATTCGTTGCGTTCAGGTATGTTTCTGTACCAGTTGTGTTGAACATCCATGTTCTGTTCAAGGCGGCGTTTCGTGACATGCCATGGAAGGTCACCTGCCAGAAGAGGGCAATTATTAAATCCTTGAAGCACACTTTGAAATGAAACAAGAGAATGATGCTGAGAAACAAAGGCTGAAATAGTCCCGTCACGATACATGAGTAGGTTTCAATACCATACCACATGCACCTTGATGGATGTACTTAAAGGGGAAGAAATGAGACCACCTTACACCAGCACATCTTGACGATGCACAATGGAGAATTGACAAATCACAAAAACACCACGCTAAAAAAAATGGTCTTCATCCATTGCATCTCTGACAGCACTAACTGTCGTTCCTGTCTTACCATGTAGCCAAGAACAATACCATTTGCTTCCGTGGGACCTGGGGCAAGCCAGGTTGTGGAGATTACTTCCATACCAGATCCTGTAACGGTGAGGTCAGTTGGAGCTCCAGGGGCTGAAAAGAAACAAAACGTAGTTAATGTCTTACGCTCTGAGGAAGGGATCTCAGACATAATTATACAGTTATAATCTTAGACGCTGAGGAAGGGATCTCAGACAATATTGCACAATTAATATCTTACACTCTAGGCAGGGATCTCAGACAATATTACACAGTTAATATATTACACTCTGAGGAAGGGGTCTCAGACAAAATTGCACAGTTAATATCTTAGACTTTTGAGGAAGGGATCTCAGACATAATTATACAGTTATAATCTTAGACGCTGAGGATGGGATCTCAGACAATATTGCACAGTTAATATCTTACACTCTGAGGAAGGGATCTCATAGAATATTACACAGTTATTATCTTACACTCTGATGAAGAGGTCTCAGACAAAATTACACAGTTATTCTCTTAGACTTTGAGGAAGGGGTCTCAGACATAATTACACAGTTATAATCTTAGATGCTGAGGAAGGGATCTCAGACAATATTACACAGTTATTATCTTACACTCTGATGAAGAGGTCTCAGACATAATTACACAGTTAATATCTTAAACTTTGAGGAAGGGGCCTCAGACATAATTACACAGTTATAATCTTAGACGCTGAGGAAGGGATCTCAGACAATGTTGCACAGTTAATATCTTACACAATATTACACAGTTAATATCTTAGACTTTGAGGAAGGGGTCTCAGACATAATTACACAGTTATAATCTCACTACGACCCCCCCCCCCAACTTGTGTGGGGTTGGGCACTCTGGAGGTGCTACCTTGCCATTGGCGCTAAGCAAAGCTCACTGGTTTTCACCTGTTTCAGGTGGATTTCAGTTTGAGCACTCTGGAAAGGTGGCAGGGCCTGATTTAAATCCTTTGGAGCCTTTATAGCCCTCATTGGCATCAGGCCCAACCTCACTGCTCTGAGCTCCGCTGATGAGACCTCAAAGGTTGAAACAGCTGCTGTCCGGAGATTGAGCAGTTATAATCTTAGACTCTGAGGAAGGGATCTCAGATAATATTACACAGTTAATATCTTACACTACGAGGAAGGGGTCTCAGACATAATTACACAGTTAATATCTTAGACTTTGAGGAAGGGGTCTCAGACAAAATTACACAGTTATAATCTTAGACAGTGAGGAAGGGATCTCAGACAATATTGCACAGTTAATATCTTCGACTTTGAGGAAGGGATCTCAGACAATATTACACAGGGCAGTCATGCTAAAAGTTAAGGAAGAATAGGCGCATGACTTGGTCTATAATTGGGTAGTTCCCTTCTTCCTAAAAATCTTGGAGAGGAGCTTCATGCAAAGGCTTCACAAAGAACTTGGTAGAAGAACCTGGAGAGCTGCATTCTTGCATTCTTGGCCTTTAAGATAAAAGGAAACGGACTACTTTGAGGACAAAGTTCCTATTGACATCAACAAACTTGAGTTGGGCTTATTTATCTATGATAGTGTAAGCCTGGCCATGTTTTGTTTCCCATTTTGAAAACAATTGAATGCAGCGCCAAGTATTGCCATGTACGGTCATTTCCTTTTGAGCCATGGTTTGTCTCAGTTTTGGTATTCACCTGGTGTACTTTCCCTGAAGAGGAACCGGGCGAAAGGTCTTGAAAGAAAGCTGCTACAAGAACGACTGCTGTTTTTTCTTTGCCATCGATGTCAGTTTGCTTTGACAATCAATCTGTTTAACGAAATATGAATTAATGTCAAAGAGAGGAGAGCTTTGTGCTCTCAGGTGGGGCATCACGTAAGAAAAGTCAAATCACACCCACTCCCGCGAAAGCGGTAGAAAGATAAACGGAAGGGAACACTCAGTGGGCAAACTGGAAATTGAGCTTGGGTAGTTGGAGGTTTCTTTCGATTCATTCATTCTCTCATGTTCAGAGGACTGACTGTGATGTGATTTGTCAAGAGTAATACCCCGCATGAGAGTGCAGAGCTAACCTTTCTTTGATAATAGAGTCCATCTTGGTTTAGTTCAGATAGAGCTTGACACTAGTCTCTAAGCCACCATTTTCCTCTGTGCAGGAAAAGGGGCACACCAGTAGCTGGCATAGGCTGCTGCTCTGTAGAGGCCCCAGCAGCTGGACAGCTCACACGTGAGAGAGAAAACAGAACTTCAAAACTCGGTGGTCAGCAGACCTGGCAGAGAGCTCAGCTGGCAGAGTGCTGAAATGGAAGTCCAATTGGTTAGCCCGTCGATTTTTCCTTTCTCTTTTCACTCACGTTTGCAGGAAGTGTTGCTTTGGCTCAGCATGAAGTTCAATACTTTCTAACCTGAAATTTATTAATTTAGGACAAGAAAGCAGATTCTCACCAAGAATTCCCTCCCTTTGACAAAATCTTACTGTCTTCGTCTGTTCTGGCCTGCACCATAACAGACCGCAGCCCCGAGCCTGCCAGTGTCCTCGCTGACACTTGGAAGCTGTAGTTGGTGAACATCTTTAAGGAGTCAATGACCAGTGTGGTGTCGTTCATATCGGTGGTGGAGTTTGCCAGCGACTCCAGGCTGCCGCTGTCGCTTTCCCAATAGAAGACGGTGTAGTCTTCAACGATGCCATTAGTGTCCACCGGCGTGTCCCATGTCACCATCATAGATGTGGAGCTGGCAAAGGTGGCCACGACGTTCATAACCTGATCAGGAACTTTAGAAGAAATGGAGATGTGGTGATGAGAGCAATGAACTCTATTCAGCTTTGACACACGGTCCAAACCAGAAACAAGTTTTGCTTGTTGCCAAGTAAAACCAAGCCCTGTGTGTCTATACTAGATTATATATTCTCCCCTCTCCTCCTCCCTATCTCAACTCCTCCGATATACTTCTCCATCAAAAGGGAATTGAAGAGAAATGGGAAAAAAAATTCTTTCATACATACTGCCTGTCAAGGTCTGGGCTCTGACCCAGACACTCCAAGGACCCGGGCCAACAAATGTTCGGCCTCTGACGCGCAATGCGTAGACACTGTATGTGTCCAAGTTCTCAACAAGCAGCGAGGTGGCATCCCCAGAAATAGCACTGATCTCACCAGCAGTGTTCTCCGAAATGTTGTCTTGCTCCACCTTCATGTACTGAATGGTGTGGCCAGTCAGAATGCCGTTCTGCTGGAATACATCGATCTCTGTCCAGCTGGCCCAGATACTTGCATTCGATCGTCCACTGGCATTGACATCGGTGGGGGCAGCACTTGGTACTGTGAAGAAGAGGAGACGTCAGGAAAACATCGGTGCTTCCATCACGAGAGCAGCTTGTTTATAATTGCAGCATTTTGCTTTTGATTTGATTGGCCAATGATCCATAACGCTTGTTGCTGAGTATGGTCAACTGACAGCCAGACAAAATGGTGTACCGCCACAGTGGTTACTTTGAGCAGTTTTTGCTGCTTTGTGATTTGGTGCCACAGCTTCAAGTCTCGTACTAGAAATTATTTCAATTGCAATTTCGATGGTCATGATCAACTCCATCTCAGGAAGAAACACCAGCGATGTCACCCACACACTACTGTAAACTGTTCAGCTGCAGTCAACACTTCAAATACGTAAAGCTTGCATGAGCAGTTGTCTACAAGAAGAGAAAATAAGTGGCTATCTTGCAGCACAGAAGTGAACGAGAGGCAAGAGATTGAACATCTGTGACGACTTACTGTCAGATGCTGTTCGACTTTGCACTTCCGCGGAGAGAGGGCCCATCCCAGCGGACGTTATCGCTGCCACTCGAAACGTGTAGTTTGTAAATTTTCGAAGGGAGCTGATCAAGACAACGGTCTCATTCAGGTCTGTGCTCGAGACGTTGGCTGACTCTCGGCTCGCATCTTCGCTCTCCCAGTAGTAAATACGATAGTTCTCGATGAGGCCGTTGGTGTCACGAGGTGTGTTCCACGTCACCAGTATCTGAGTCGAATTAGGCGAGGTGGCATTGACATTCTCCACTTGTTCAGGAACTGTGAATAAAGAAAAGCATTTAAAAGTTTAAAAATATCTGAGCAAGCGATGATGAGAAAAAAAACTTTAAGGAAGCACTAAAAACAACAACACAAGAATTGACCTAAACCAGTTTTCTTTCCATTTTCTTCAGAGGTCTACATGGACACGAGCAATGAAGTAAAGCAACCAAACAGTCAACTAAATGCATTCCCAGATCTTAA
>JAOWAR010104314.1:0-12191 GCA_028571005.1 Clathrina lutea | reverse complement strand
AAAATCCCCACCTCAAAATGGCGCTTTTGCATACATCCCAGAGCTCAGAATAGCGTGACACTGCCGCTTTAAATTCATTGTGTCCTTTCTGTCTCTCCAGGATCTTTGGGCCCGTGCCGTAACAAATCACCTGAGGTGGGCCAATCAATGACAGCCCAGAGGTCATTTTTCGTTGTGAGCACCCAGGGTCTCAATAAAGATCTAGGAACCACTAGGATTGAAACAGGGTACAACTAGTTCTACTCTGCCCCCCTGGCCTAAGCCAGGTATCCGTTTTAAAGCTGGTGGACTAAGCCAGTATCCCCTGGAGTCAAGCGACTCATACAGTGTTTCCCTGTTAGCGGTCCACTTATCAACTCATTCCGTGTTAACTTCTATCATTTGGCTGACAAATGCCTGCTCAGCAACCACTGCCCTGCCCCCCGAACTCTCTCTCTCAGTTTATCTCACACACACGCACATGCGCGTATACGTAACTCTCACCAAACACAAACTATTAGAAACTATTTGTTGCGTCCACATCTGCAATGAAATTTCAGTTATAACCAAAGTTCAGGTCAGATCCTTTGTGAGTGCAACTGATAAAAGTTCCCATGCACTCTGATACATTGCTGCCACATGGTACTTCCACAAAAAGTATCTTTTCAGCATTTTTCTCACCAAGTATTTCTTTGGTTCTGTGGTTTAAGTTCGGCTGCTATATATAATTATATGTGACTTAACTCAGCTGTGTTCATTTCCCTTGGACGGCTCGAACTGAAGGACAAAATTAGGAGCAGCCATTTCTTTTACCTCGAACTGGTTTGTTTGGCAAAAAAAGTTAGGCCTTTCCGCTCTGGTTGCTATTACTACTGTGCTTGTACCTGAGACAACGCTGGCTAGAATCAAAAGCGGCACTCCGATAGTGGATCGAACTAGCGTGAAGGCCACAGGGTTGCTATCGTCTGCTGCGTAGAGCCGATAGACGACTGGCTGCGCGCCATACGTGAGGTATGCGACGATAACGACAGCGATGGGAGCGAGCGATGTTCTCCATGTCAAACGGTCGGCCATACGCTCGCCGACAAGCGATAGCTCCAATCATTGATCCACTAGGCCAGGAGAGTGCCGCCCACTGAACGAGCAGTACTCGTCTTATCGAGAGCGCAGAGCCAATTGTACACTGAGTCTAGTCCGCCTCCCAAGGTAAGATTGCAGCTAGCTACACACCCTGTTCCAGAGAGAACAGAGCATCGCACTGGCACTAGTGCTACAACGGCTGTGGAATCAGCGGCTTCCAGCCTGGCCACGGTCTACTCCGGCGGATCTGCCAACGCGGCTGCGGTGCACATGACCTCGGACCCAGACCCTTCGACTGAAGGCCGCGCACATGCACGCGCCCGCCGCGGTGTTACGAACCGCGTGGTACTCCCCGCGGTATACCGACGGCCAAAGCCTGCCTTGGCGTTGAACGCTTAAAATTAAAAGCAGTGGGGCGAGATAATTTGTTTAATCATCAACCGCGTGAACTTCGAGATTAGATCGAATCGAATCATACATAAGTTAGAGGACGAGATGAAGCGGTCGAGTCTGGGTACGAGTACTGTGATTCCATTTCTCACATGCACCCTCCAACGAACCCGCATGCGCTATGATTCCATTTCTCCGTTTGAAAAACGAGAGCTAAGTGATACTTTACGGCCAACCAGACGTCCTCCGTGAGCACGACCGGGAGATCACACCTAAGAATTAGTTGCTGAGCTGCTTCATGTTCTCGTCGGTGATGATCGGTTTCTGATGGACAGGCTTGCAATTAGGCCTTCTTCAAAAAGGCCAGTAGCTTTAACCCAAGTTGAAAGTCGTCCTCAAGCCTGGATGATCTGTGAACTTTAAAGTAGGCTTTAAAGCCAAGTAGAGAGCTTTCCTGGTCAACTTCGTAATGGCGTGCCGGGATGTCGACTAGCTTTCCGTAGCTACGGTCACGGTCGAGCGATCGAGCAGATGAACCATTGCAGTGTGTTAACTTTCCTGACACAACCTGCCATCATATACAGCCTGATCTACAGTTGCAAATGCGAAGGTTATGGCAAAATTTGGCCGTGATCTGACGTCAAAGGTATTGAACCAAGTGACATCTTTTAATACCAGCGGAGCCTTAATCCGAGTTTTAAAACGAGCAAGTTTTGAGCAATGGCGGAAGATTTCAAAGCCAGGTTTTACGAGCTTTTCTTCTTGCAAGTGGTTTGCCACATCTTTTCATTTCTTTGAATCGGCGTGCCCCGCGAGGTTTTCAAGCGGAACTCCTTGTCCTTCATAATCATGATAATGTTTAAGGCTGGCCTGATTCATGCGGTGTGGCGATGGAGGGCAGCTCGCAAACCGAGCAAGCTTTGGCGTTGGCATGGCTCCCCATTCCTTTTTCTACTGTTGACTTGACAGAGAGCGAGAGCATCACAAAACATTTCAGCTGGGACATCGGGAAGGCTGATGTCAATATCCACCTTCGAGCAAAACTCGTAAAAACCCCCGACCCACTGATTTCTCGCCCTTTTCGTACTGACGGGCACTCTACTGTCGGTAAGTGCGCCGATGCCTTCTAGCGTCTTCACGCGGACCCATTTTAGGCGCAGGCTCGGTGGCAGCATCGTCTTCACTTCCCTCGCACAGCTTGAACTGAAGGATGAAATTAGGAGCAGCCATTTCTTTTATCTCGAACTAGTTTGTTTGGACTTCCCGCCCATTCGGACAAGATGCAACATGCTAAAGAAGCGGGTTGAGGTCGACTAACCTCAGCCCGCTCTTAAGCGTGATGAGATTGGCTGATCTCAGCCCGCCGAGCAAAGCTCCTGATTGGCCACTGCCTAGCAACTGACCACGTGACATGTGAGACTGTACGAATCTCGAAGTCCACCCGGTTCACGACTAAACAAATGAGCCTAGCAGATCTACTACTACCACTACTACTTCTGTAGTACTTGCCGTTGCCTCACCCAATGCTTTCACCCTCTACCCTGGCCACCAAAATGTTAAAAATGAATGAATTTACTACTACTCTTTTCCTGTCATGTGATAACTTTTTTGCAAGAAGGATCCTATGGTGCGGCTCCGCGTGTTCGGAGCAACGGCTGTTGAGTAATTTCAAGGTCAGCTCATCGATATCACACCAGTGTATAGATTTTCACGATAATTGAGCGTTCATGTTTTTGACCAAAACCAATGCTCACAGTGTGTCCAAGCGGACAAGGATTCGAAACGGCCCTCGATAGTCGAGAAGGATGTTGCTACTACCAAGCGACTATTTCCGTTTCGTCCCGGAAAATCCGATTTTTTCGTTTGTCTTTACATCGCATGGTCGTTTCATCGTACTTATAAAAAAAACCACAATTTTGGAATTGCTGCCAAAGCCTTGCCTGCAGAGGCCTTTCTTTTCTCTCCTCTCTCCTTACCTCGTCATCATCCTGAACCTGGTGCGGCAAGCTCCCACTCTCACGGTGAGTTAAGGATATTTTGCCGAGGCTATGGAAAAGTTGCGCGGGTGATCGTTTTGCTTCAAATAAGAAAAAGGGAACATGCGGCTTAGATGTTGAAATATTTGAACCAAAAGTTACAGGATTAAAACTTTGGCGCTCGCACGGCGCTTGTTGTAGGCAGCCTACGCACTGTGGAAACCTTTGAGGCTGGGCGCACGGCGACTATATTAATCGATAGATGCTCGTGAATGCAACACTCCACGCAAACGGTGCCGCCTTCTGGCCGATGGATGAATTTTGGAAGCTCAGAAATTCCTGGGGGTAGTGGTAGGGGCACTTGGCATGAATTTACTTTCGATGGTTAGTTTCCACCACCGTGACGCTAAAGAAACCGCTTTCTCTTCCTTAATGAAAAGGTCAGAAGCGGGGAAGGAGAGAGGAAAGAGAAAAATCACCGTGAAAAAAAGTTAAATTAACACTAGACGGAAATGTGGCAGCTGATGACCTAAGGTCAAGAGAGAGGACGTTACCAACAAATCTATATCTAGGATACGAAGAACACTATTTCCGGTGTCCTCATAACACTAAGCACGCCTATTAAGGAAAATCACAGCAGGACACTCGTCGTGGCCTGGTGTTGTCCATCAAGTCCTCCACCTGCTTTGCGCGGGCCGTTTTGTGCGGAGTGTCCAACAAGGGTTTGACCTTGATATATGTCCGTATGCGGGACACATCAGGCTCGATCCACAAGCCGTTGCTATGGCAGCTTCCTATAGGAGTATCTTGAACGTAGAACGGACGCATGAACACCTAAGGTCTACTTGTGGGAAAGGCGATCGAGAAGGGTGGCCCTCGATGCTCCCGTTAAAAGGCTCAGGAAGGGAGCTAGCTATCAGTGTTTCCCGAAAAAAATAACAAGCTTTTGTCTTTCGAGTCTAACATCCGTTGCGTGTCTGCGATCCCTTGCAATTAGTTCAGTGACTGCCATTGTGCATGATCTGGGGCCGAACGTTAACGTAGATCTACTGTTCTGCGTGTGGAAAAGGCCGTCTTGAGTTCGGGCAGTACGGGCTGAGCACTGATCGAGTGCTCGGCTCTAATCACAACGCTGACGATCTCCCAAAATAGTCTCTCAAAAACTTCTATAATTATGAAAAGCTAACCGACGGGTGGGCATAATCATTTCAGCCAACCGTCAGAGAATCAGGTCAGTGTGGACGTGTTAAGCCCGCGACGCAGCGCTTGCCCATTCAGCCGATATAAGCCATCATTATTGATACAATGATACAGATCCCTTCAATATTACCCAGCACAGCAAAATAGTATGACAAAATTTGAGTCATTTCTGAAACAACATCTCAAAAGGTCCTTTTTCTTCTCTTAGAATCACCATTTTGGTAGCTGACCTTGATGGACACTAGAAGAGAGTGGCAAATTCAGGGTACATTCCAAAAATGAAAGATAGCTGTGTGCTACGTAACGTCATCATCGACAAAGGGAAGAGAAGCTGGGTTTAATGATACTGAGACTCTTTGCTTTAATTTAGAGATTTTTTACTCAACACAATCTCTTAATGTTTAAACATTGTGTTCAACCCAGATCTTCAATCCTGGAATCTGTGGTCACCACCTAGATCGATGACAGCCATGTGGGCGCTATGAGCTGCACCGATGCTGATTACCAGTCCTGCCTTGGCGCTTGATTGCTGGCCCTACTGGAGTCTGCAGCGTTGTTGCAAGAGTGGATGGTGAGATATGATGGTGTCCCCACCAGAAGTGAGGGTGTCTTTTGCGTGGTCCAGCTGTGATGATTTGGACAGTCACTGGACGATGACGCACCGCTGCAGCCCGAGCTGTTGCCAGAGCTTTTGCCAGGTCAGCACCTGTTGTATAGGGAGGAGCGGTGGCTGGGCTGTTCTCTCTTCCTGTGTTGGTCCTGCCACGGCCATGACATGGCCTTTCAAGGACCATGCTCACGAAGAAATAGCCCCTGTCTGTAGGTAGGCTCTTACGGTTGATTGGGTTCTCATGGGGCTTAATCTCTGGCGGCGGTGTCCAGAAGAAGCCAACGTCAAGGATGGCCCGTCGCAGGGTGACATCGCCCTTTGTGTTGACATGAACAAAATGGCCTCGCTTGTGTAAGGATTCCAGACAAAGGTAACCAAGCCAATTCCGGTAGAGAATGAATTTGGGCCGACTGGTGACCACTGAAGAAAACTGGAAAAAAAAATTAGATAAGAGAATATTAGCGGAAAGATAGGACCAGGCTGTAAACCTGCGTGACTTGTATTACAAAGACTCCAATTACCTCAGGCACCAATCAAACACGAACGATTGCAAAGGAATGTTTGAGTTTATGACCAGGTATATGCACGCCCGTGGCAGGACAATGAAACTGACTCTAAAAAGGCAAGGGAAACCCCATTCCGTCGACAGAAGTCAAAGAGTCTAGTGAGCATCATTTCTTCTTACACACACGACAAACCTCACCTCAATCCTGATGCTGCCTTGGACAGTGACGGCCAAACGCCCACCTGCCCGTGAATTTTCAAGAACCGCCGTTAGGAGTCTTTTGTTGGCGTGGTGGCGCCGCAATGTCAGCTTGAAGTGAGCTGTAAATCAGAAAGGAATAAGGAAATCAGAGACAAGGTACACGTGAGTGTAGTCCATTGCTGGCGGAAAACATGCAAAGTTCGGACTGGTTCGGTGACAAATCTAGAAGTCTCCGTCGACGAATGAACCAAGACTTGGACTAAGACAAGCCCCTCCAGATCACTGCGGACATCTCATCAGACCCACCTCTCCTCGCTCTCCACCTCCCTCCCCGAGCATCGAGCACCGTGCCCTTCTTCGCCGTGCAAAAAGGAGCTTCAGGCTACCCTCGGACTGGAATGCATAGGTGAGACACGTCGAGGACGTGAGATCGAGGTGACCTGGAAGAAAGATAGCCCCTTTCGCTGAGTGTTTCCGAGCTGCCTCAGATCGGAAGCTCTGGAGTCCATTTCTTACGAAATGTGAGCTGCAAAGATATCTGAAAAGAAGCCAGCGAGGACTTCCAACATTATCCAAAGCATATCGGCGATGTTATTTTTCTCAAGCCTTAAATGGGCGCAGTCCTTCTCGAAGGAAAGGAAAAAACACCGTCAAAATACTGGATGGTTATTGATATAGCATGGTACAGTCAAGATCCTCTTCGCGCAAGACCAGCTCCTCGTGGAGCAGTAAACGTGCTAGCAGTTGATTATGAATTTCGCAGCGATGGTGCTAAGCTTTATGATTATACTCTCGCATGCAGGTTGTTCGACGCGAGCTTTCGCGATTTTGCGGCTCCACGTGTCGATCCTGCGAAGGCTGAGCCCGCGCCGCTTGGGTGGTCGAGGTGTGAAAACATCTATAGATGCCCCACCTGATGCTAGTCGAGGGAAACTTGATTGACTGCATTCTTATGCAGGGTTGCTGAACAACAAAAGCAAGTCAAATGTATCACCACCAGTACGCCGACGAGTATGCACGACGACCGTCTTGTAACGAAGTAGAATCTACCGTGGTAGAGAAACCGCCACGCACTTGATATATTGGTGAAGAAGTACGCCAGCACCAATTGACCCAAAGTCGGCGTTTCCTTCACCTGTCACTGCACTCGGCAGACCGAACCGTTCGAGTCAAACTAATCTTTAGCTGTCTCTGCATGGTCGTAAATTTGCGATTTAACTATTATGACATCTTTTGACATGACCGCTTTTCTTTTCAGTATTAAGGTTTTCCTTGCATCGACTCAGCCTGTACAAGCTCGTTTGCTTTTCGAACGCGTGTAAACGACCTGTAAGGTAACTCGACGAGCTCTGTGCCTAATGGGATGTTAGATCCGCAAAATAGTGTCCAGGTGTTCCTTGCGTCAAGTCTATGCCAAGAAAGAACTGGACAGCCTTCCAGGACTCCTGACGGCTGGAGTCGGTTTGACTAGTAGCCTAAGCCTGTGCCTTTTCAATATTTCCATATGAACGTGGTGGAGCGTTCGATCCATGCTGGGTAGAGCGAGACAGTTGCAAGGCAGATAAGACAGAAGCCCGGAAAATTCGCAAGCAAAGGAGACGACCAGAAGAAGCTTCAAAGAGCTTCTGAAGACGGAAGTGAAGGTCTTCCCAACCATTTTATCCATGAAATCAAAGCCTTCGACTCTTTGATTTTCGGGAAAGAAGCCCGAAAATGTCGGTTGCCTTGCTTTCTGCTTTTCTCTACGTCCTTTCCCTAAAGGCCTTCTATTACCGGCCTGGACACGTTGACATTTCCGATAACGAAGGCCCAGTTACACAGGGATACCAGATGCTGAGATCTATCAGTAAAACGTGAGGCATGCACACTTCAAGTTAAAGTTCTTTTCTTGCTTTATCATGAGGGTTATTAATTTCAAAAAGGTCGTTGTCTATCTAGGTATTTGAAAGTTCTGACCACCGCCGACAAGTTGAGAAACTGTTTCGGAGAGAAATCGCGCGACGCCTGACATTCATGATTTTTAGCCCTCCCGCCTCCCGCCTCTCAGCTGCGTTTAAATCTCCATCCCATCTTCAAGTCGGAGGAGAGAGCGAGAGGAACAGAGAGGAGAGGGAGAGAGGCAAAGAGGGAGATCGAGAAGGAGAGGGTGAGGGAGAGGGAGAAATAGTGAGGGAGAGAGGTAGAGAGAGTGAGGGAGAGAGGGAGAGGGAGCGGATAGTGAGGGAGAGAGGTAGAGAGAGAGTGAGGGAGAGAGGGATAGGGAGAGAGGCAGAGAGGAAGATCGAGAGGGAGAGGGTGGGGGAAAGGGAGAGGGAGGGAGGGAGAGATAGTGAGGGAGAGAGAGAGAGAGAGAGAGAGAGATAGTGAGGGAGAGAGGGAGAGCGGAGCAGAGAGAGGGGGAGCGGAGCAGAGAGAGAGAAAGAGAGAGAGGGAGAGAGAGGAGGGAGCGGAGCAGAGAGAAGGAGAGCGGAGCAGAGAAAGAAAGAGAGAGAGGGAGAGCCGAGCAGAGAGAGAGAGTGTGTGGGGATTGGGGGAGAGAAGAGCCGATAGCTTGTGCATGCCCTGGGGCCTAGACCTTCGGTTGAAACGAAGTTATATAATTAGAAGAAAAAGACCAAGCCGTGGATACGTGTACGCACGTCCGCGTTTGCTTATGTGTGCAAGTTTGAAATGCGGTATGTGACCCTCTCCATCTCTTCTCGGCTTTGTGCGAGGCACACAGCAAATGCTATTTCTTGAATTCATACTATCGGGCCTCGAAAATACCAGCAACTAAAATTCTTACCCTGTCGGTAGACAAGCTTGTGTAACCGACCAAACAATTTCCACCGACAGTCCGCTTAGCAACGTACAACAAACCCGGCCCTACGCGCTTTGACGGCATGTGTCACTTTAGCAAGTGGCACTGTCGCCATTGTTATTGTTTTTTAATCAATATTATTTTTTTTTTTATTATTATTTTCATTGTTCCAATTCTTTCAAAGGCTTCTTGACTGGGACACATTCTGGTAGATACAATCACAGACTCCAGTCTTAGTTTTGGAAACTCAACGATTCACCTCTTCAGGATCTTTATCCCGAAGAAGGTACCAGGGCAGGCACCGAAAAGTCGAGTTTCCAAAACTAAGACTGGAGTCTGTAGTTGTATTTACCATTATAAACACACAAGACAGCTGCAAAAGCTTTCGTGGACAGCGACTGCGACAATATCTTTCGTTCCATTACTCTTCAGGACACTACATGGAAAGTGAAACAACCTGATAGTGAACACTACTAAAATGGACCAACTGGGGACAACACTGACTTGAGAACAGTGAAACAAGATTAGCGCTAGGAACAACAACTATTTGTGAGGTGTAAAGTTTAGCGACGGTTTTGCCACATACTCCCTCTGTGTGCAAAGCTCTGGTTGGAGCTGTGCAATGTAAATCGCCTCAAGGAGATGAAGGTGTTCCGGGTTTCTGGCTTTGGAGAGCACGCTGAAATGGCTGTTTCTCGTCGGGTCAACGGGGCAAATGTATGTGAGCGGGCGGACAAAGCTAAAACTAATACAATTAATACTAAAAACAAAAATCCTCACACTCGTCACCTTTCGGTTGGCCTCCGCCTTAGCTCCTTAGTGAAAGACAGCTCAGTCAGAGGAAGTTCTATTCATTTTGGTTAAAGCGGGCACAAGGGTGCAATGTTTTGCTTTGATACGACCCGCTCTAGCCTTTTTCAACACACCTGGAGTTTGGAAAAGGTGACTGCCCGGCATCGGTGGCTGAGAAAAAAAATCTTTAGAGCTTAGAGTTCTGAACAGACAGAGGAGACAGCATGCACTGGCCGAGTTGCTATCCTCAATCCAACCACCCATGAGTAAAGGTAACATAAAATGCAGTCACAAACTGACGCATGCTCATGCCCAGACTAGAAGGTTCAATACACATTTTTTTTTTATCTGTGACCTAATCTGTTCGTCCTGCATAAGAAAATGCTTGCAGCACACCATGCCTGTCCTGCGATCGTGCAAATGCATGGACTATATCAGAACGAAATTAAATTGCTATGGACAGAACAGGAATACCAATAAATGCAATGTAGAAATGTAGAGAGAATGTAAAACTAATCTGGCTCCTTACATTGGCAAATGAATATATGGTATGTTGTTTCGCTATTGTTTCCTTTGCTTGTTCTACATTATTCATTGAGGATATGCTCAAAGTAAAAATTTCAGCATCCCTAACTACTTTGAATGCAATGTTTATTTGGTCGATCCGGTAGAACTTCATGGCTGGCTCTTTTAGC
The DNA here is from genome assembly GCA_028571005.1 of Clathrina lutea. Taxonomy (NCBI): domain Eukaryota; kingdom Metazoa; phylum Porifera; class Calcarea; order Clathrinida; family Clathrinidae; genus Clathrina; species Clathrina lutea. The sequence continues at coordinate 1,963 of JAOWAR010104314.1, read as the reverse complement.
TGACCTACCTACTGAGCCAGACATGGGGTCTTCCTTGAGCGAGGACCTTTTACGAAACTTCAGATGTATCCTGCTGAGATGATTGCTCTCTCGACAGTCGTGAAACAGTTTGCTGCAGAATGTCCGGACTTCAGGTTTCAGCGCAATCACCGCAAAGAAGACAATGAATCCTGCAAATGGAGCCACAATGGCAAAGAAAATAACCCCATGATGACGCTGGAACTGGTGAATAAGGGCGATGCCTGGTAGCCAACAAAAACCTAGTGTTACGAAAATGAAGAGCAAGCCAACTGCCTGGCGTAGAACGTCTTTGCCGTGATCAGATTGCGGTGACCGTCTCTTTGAGATGATGAGGTGGAGAAGTCGAATGAAGATGACAAGGTTGAACACCAAAAGGACAGCGGCAGGAGTGAGAACTGAAAAGTAGTATAGAGGAACATCTTGGAAACACCTACAGACGAGGAAAAACAAACGCATATCTAGATGTGAGGAAACACACGAATATGCCATTGAACAATAGAGCAGGGAAGAACAATGCAACTGCTGGGCTTCATCAGAATCTAAGCTAGATTATCTGTGTACGTGAGTTTCTGGACAGCTCTATTGAGAAGATTACCATAAGTTAGAGAAAGAATTTACACAATCCTTAGAATGAGAAGAGAAAGAAAGGACAAATAATGGCGTCGTCAAGGTATTGCCCTCCCCTGGGACACCTGCCAATGCCAATAGCGGGCCCCCATGAAGCCAATTCTTTACTTGGCTGAGTGGCAGAGCAGTATAGATCGTGGCATTACGGCTGTGCTCAGTAGGCGATTGTGTCGCAGGCTCGAGCCCTCCATATGTGTCATTTCTTTCTCTTCTCGTTCTTATTGAGAAGGTTCCTTACACACATGTGTATGTGTACGCAGGAAAGATAGTTTGAAGGATCTGAACTGAGAAGGAAAGGAGGAATGAATATGTGAAATGGTAGCCAAGGGAGAAAAAAAGGTAGACCAGCCCTCTCGTGCTTCACATTCTACACACACGAAGGTAAGCTCTAACTTCCGTATTCAAAGGAGAGTGACTTTGAAACTTCTGAAAACAACTGTAGAAAGAAATGACTAATGACTTAGTGCTGGTCTTAACCCCTAGAATGTAGGAGTTAAATGATAGGGGAAACAAAGTCATTACCTTAGGAGGATACAGGACGTCTAGACAGATCTAGCAGGGTAGAAGACAGAGACTGGCTATGGGAGGGGCAAAGAGGACGATCGGAACATGGGGAAGCGGGGAGAGAGAGAGAGAGAGAGATAGAGAGAGAGAGAAGGAGCTACAGAGAGGGAAAGGAGCGAGGGAGAGGACGGAGAGGAAAGAGAGAGGCGAGAGAAGACTTATCAGAACATTAGCAAGAGCGGGATGTTATCCACCAGAATCCCAATTTTCCTCCTACATGTCCACACACCCACGCACATATTTAGATGACTTCCATTATCCTCCCGGCCAGAAGACTCTGTCCACACATCTACTTAGAACATGAAACAATGTCCTTTCTATCTCTCTTTTTCAATAAGCACAACAGAAAGATAGATAGAATGGCAGGAGGAAGATGAATGAGGCACATTTATTACAAGGAACATTGCAGCCAGACGGTTAAGCAATAGTACACTTTGATAGGTTGGACAGGATACCATATTTCTTGCATCGGCCATTCTTTTCAGTAAGGCAGTGCACTGTCGGTATCATAGGATAGTGCCATAGCATCATAACAGATGTCATGTGCATATATTCTCTTTGTGCAAACCAGTACTGTAAAAAAAAGACCATATCATCCCAGAATACTCTACCAAATGTGAAAAGGTTCCTTAGGGAAAATAATAAAAAATACTACCTAATCCTGTGCTGCCCAGACACGCATACACTATAAATAAAATTGGGTATACGGCCATTTCTTTTCTCTCTCTTTCCATCTCTCTATTGTTATTTC
>JAOWAR010104203.1:0-12192 GCA_028571005.1 Clathrina lutea | reverse complement strand
TCTCTCTCTCTGTCTCTGTCTCTGTCTCTGTCTCTCTCTCTCTCTCTCTCTCTCTCTCTCTCTCTCTCTCTCTCTCTGTCTCTCTGTCTCTCTCTCTCTTTCTCTCTCTTCCGTTGTCTTTTCCACACACAGGCACAAAACAACTTCGCTGTAAGTATCCATGATCAAGAAGTTGCAGCAATACTTGATAGATGCAACTTTTTCGTGGGAAGTCCCCAAAGTTTGTTTTTTGTGGGAATTTCCCCAAGTTTGTATATTCTGAACCAAGAAGTTGAATGTCGGACGAAGCCAAAGAGCTAGTCTTTTTTTCCTTTTTTTTAAGGCAGGTATGTAGCCCGTCAGGCTATTTTCGCTGTTTCTCAACCAAGTTTCTGTCGGTTTCTTTTGTTAGAAAGTGCTTTCACAAGGCAACCATTTTGACATAAAGAAACTGAAAATTAAGTAACGGAGGGCTGAGAAAAATGAGGTAACGTGCAAAAATCACCTTATTTTCAGAAGATAAGAACTGCGAGTACCCGCAAGGAATCAACAAATTTCTGTTGCTAATCGTTTGTTGGAGGGCTGGTCTACAAAAGGTTACTAGCGATTCGTGAAATTTTGTTACCAGCCTGCGTTACATTCATTTCGAGAAGAGGTCCTATTTTGGTTGAAGAATGCAACTTTGAACGTATGTATCTTCAAAAAGAGAAGGAAACTAAAAAATCGCTGGTTAATTTTAGTTGCCAAGGGAATGAGGTTTACCCATGCGAAGGATCAGGCCGGCCACAAAGTGAGATGCAGTCTCGGAAAGGAACACAGACCGTCTGTTTCAGAAATGGCCTTCTACGAATGTGGGAGCGTAGCCGGCTCCGCCTGGTTGGTGCTGTCTAGCGCCCTGCGACCGCCCAGTGATGTCATTGGAAACAGAGCATGTGCGGACGGAAATGGGACACCGCGCGCGAAAAATGGGGATACATATGTAATTATGTACAACACAGTTCGTACAACAGTAGATCAACAGACGAGAGTCTGCTTGGTTGATCTTGCCGCGCTTGCATGACCAAAGTTGTCGATCGAGCTTGTTGTGCGTGTCAGCTAGTACTTTCTCTCTCTCTCTCTCTCTCTCTCTCTCTCTCTTTCCCTCTCCCTCTCCCTCTCTTGTGTCGACCAATGGCTTCACGACAGATGTCCAACAGACAGAAGGCCGCTTCGCTGCGCAATGCTTCACGGTTTCGTGCAATTAGGTCAGGTTTGTGCTCCCGTGTGCTGTTTGCGATGTGCTTGACGACCCGCTTGGAGGAAAGGACAACATGATGGGGTAGGGGAAAGAAGAAGCTTCCGCCCTAGCTAAACGCTATGGATGCTACACGCTTCCGACTTTGCAGGCAGAGCAGACACAGAAACTGGACACACAACTAACTAAAAACAATCTGCAACAATTTACCAGTCTTTCATTTTCGAAGCTAAATGTTTGTTTTCCTTTGCAATGGACCACCTAGGTCTGGTTCAAAATTCTGCATTATGAAGAGCGTGATGTCCTCCCTGTCACAAGATGTGTTATGTTGCTGATGGCTTTCGGCTTTCCTGGGTCGGCTGCTAAGCCCTTTGAGGTGGCCAGTTGTCCGATGAAGGGAAGTTCAGTTTGTCTGAGCCTCAGCTTCTCAGGATTGAGCACAACGTTTTGGTCTGCACAGCGGTGCAGTAATGCGAGCAAGCACTTGTCGTGATGTGCTGTTGCTTCTGCCAGGTTGTCTCTGACGCCAATGATGATGAAATCATCCGCGATGACTTCCACGCCATCCAGGCCTTCGATGAGCTCGTGCATCTTGCGGTGGAAAACTTCGGGTGCCAAGTTAATCCCGAATGGCATGCGTTTCCAGCGGTACCGCCCAAAGTGTCACGAGATGCGTTATGTTGCAATCAGTAGTTGCATGGCAACTACACAGTTGCAACATACCGCATCTCATGACACCCCCCCCCCCCACAATTGTTAACAGTCCTGTCTCCAGACCCTCTGTTCTGAGTTTTCGCAAAGAAATACTCTCAAACTTTCTGCCGACAAAGCACAAACTGTCAAGAAAAGCTGACATGGTAATGGATGTGCTGAGTGTAAGAAGGAAGAAGATATGTGACCACACGGAGGAAATTAACCGATTGAAGAAAATTGATAAATGCTCAACTCCGTGCCGGGACTCGAACCCAGGCACCAAGTCGCCTAGCAAACGAAAGTCGCCATATTTTCCGCTGAGGATGACATGATCGCAGAGTGGATAATATGGCGACTCTCATCTGCTAGGCGGTCTGGTGCCGCAGGTTTGAGGGGAAGAAGAGCTGTCGCAAGCTCGTGATATTGAACACCATGACAAAGGGGACTTTTTCTTTTATCCTTTACGCTTTGCAGTAAAAGAATACAAAGTTTTGATTGAGGAGGAAAACTGATAGAAGAAAGAAAGGCATGAAACATCAGCCAAGTGTGAATATGTAACAAAAAGAGCGAAGTGTAAATATGTAACAAAAAGAGCAAAGTGTAAATATGTAACAAAAGGAGCAAAGTGTAAATGTGTAACAAAAAGAGCAAACGGATGTGATTCAACGTTGGCAGGTGTTTGTGTCTTTTGGTAATTTACTGTCATTCACAGACGATGTGGTTTTTACATTCCTCCTGAGGTACACTAAGGTGACTTGAAGCCACCTGTCTATTTTTGTCTACTTCGAAAATGGCGGCGTTCTTTAGCGACAGGGTGTCCTTCTGTGTCGTTTTCTAGTACTTCAGGTCATGCGTCAGTTTTTGATGGTTTTCTGCAGTTTTTTCTGTTCATGTTAAAGACCTTTTCTCAAAGTCATGATGTCTCTGAAGATTGAATAACGATTCACCTGAGACAAATCAAAATAGGACCTTCTCTGTTTTGAGCTCCTTGGTTTCCTTTGTACTTTTTTTTGTTTATTGCTTCACTGTTTCTTTGTTGTGCTCTTGCAGGACACTGTGGGGACTTTCTTGTCGTTCCCTCATGTCATGGACATTCCGGACAACGAAGGGCGCACCGCTCTCATGTGGGCGTCAGGGAAAGGTCGGGAGGAGCGTTCAACTTTTGTTTTTGTCTCTCCTTGCTTTCTGCCGAAGGTTTAAGTGTTTGTTGTGATCTGGTGTCATCGATGTTTATCTGAACTGTGTTCCCGATGGAGCATTGACTGTTGGTCATGCTGATGCGCGTTTATCTTTGGAGGGCAGTTACTGGAGATTGGCACATCTAGAATTCAAACATGGCGATGTTTGGAAGAAGGTTTGGGTTTTAGGAGTTTCCAAATAGATTGTGACACCTGAAATCTTCTCTTCTCTTTTCCTAATGTTTTGCGATAAGGTTGAACAATCCAGGAAGGACTCGTCTTTGGTGGCTGTGGCGCGAGGTCCTGCCGGTGCAGACACTTTCTGCCTAGAGTCTCTTCATGAAGTGTGCATGCTTCTGATGGCGATGCAACGTCGCATCTCGCCAGGCAGCGGTTTTCGTTTGCTGCACCTCAGCCCTTCGGAAATGGCAGCCTACGGGCCTCTAGAGGCTCGCTACACTGAAGAGGAGGTGCGCGTGGCTCTGGAGCGGAAGATGCTGCTCACCAAGAGCAAGGATGGTGATGAGCCTGAGAAGCTCGAACGGCAGCTTTTCTTGTCGAAAGTAAGCCAAGTCTCTAACGATCACACTGTGAAAATTTGACTTTGTGTCAAAATGAGTTCTCAGCACATTAATTCCAGGCCAATTACCAGCTGGTGTGAGCTCAACAATATTGACGTCACACACCTCCACTCTGCATTGTGAATGTGAGTGCGCATTTGCCATGACTATATGCACATACTGCTCATGCGCACAAAGATGTATACTATACATACAGGTATTATGTAGATCATGCTTATGCACACTATGTATACAGGTCTTTTGTAGCTCATGCTAATGTGTCTTTGATTTCCACTCGCTCTTGGTCAATGCTATTTCCCTCCGCTTGCTCTCTCCCCTCCCCTCTACTCACCTTCACCATTTCCCCTCTCCCTTCCACTCCCTGTCAATCAACATGCTCTGTCACTGTTACCTGCCCCACTCTTCCCTTTCCCCCTCTGTCTCTTTCCCTCGATCAATTTCCTTAGTTGCCGTTGACCACCCCAACTTTTTAGCTCTTCAGTCTCCCCTCAGTCTCTCGCCCTCTCTTTCTGTCTCTCTCTAGCTATTTCCCATTGATTGTGACTTGCTCCTTCATTGAAGCCTACCCACATCCCGTGCTTCTCTTTCTCTCTATCTCTCTCTCTCTCTCTCTCTCCCTCTCTCTCTCTGCGAAAAGCTCACTCCTCTGTATCCAATTGCTTGCCCCTGTCTGTGCCGTTTGACTTATTCCGTTGAGGTTGCCTGCCCCATCGACTCGTCGATTGGCTCCCTGTCTCATTCTTATTCCCCTCCAATCGTTCGACTCACTTTTGAAAAGGTAAGCCCTCCAGGACACTGTCTGAAGTCGCCTGTGCACAGTTGTTGCCCACGGCCTAAAAATGCAAACCAAATTTGAACCAATGAGCTCCAATGTTTGTCATAACAGTAAGGAAGACAGAAACAGGGTAATCTCGCATTGGAAGAACTTGCTTTCGACCAGCGCAAGTGCATCCATGCTACGGAGAAGACACGTGCACACCCAGCCTTCAGCTACTGTTTTCAAACAAGGGAAAGAACTCTTTTCTGTTCACCCACCTAATGAAGTGCACACAAGGATTATTGAAGAAGGTTGAAGAACTTTTTGGATCTCACTCTCATAATCATTTCAAACAAGGTTAAGAACAGTAATTCTAAGGACGTGAAGTGAGGAATGAAAAGGATGGTGTTAAATGAGAAGATGTTGTGGCGTCAACGCCATCATCAGTTCATCACGTTGACGCCGAAACGTCTTCTCATTTAACACCATCCTTTTCATTCCTCGCTTCAAGTCCTAAGAATTACTGTTCTAAACCTTGTTTGAAGGATTATTGAGACTCTTTCGGTAAACAAAGGATGTTAGACGGAAAACAGTTCAGCGTCAACGCCATCATCAGTTCCTAAGCTCAAGACTAGGTGTCTTCAGAAATGAAATTACCTACTGTGTTGATTGCTTCCTTTGTGCGTTATCTCTCTAGGGAGGGGGGCAGGGGAGGGGGTTAATTGACAGGAGACTTAGTTGTGATGTGACAATGCATCCAAACCTTCTCGCTGGTGTGAGAGAAATATCTGCAGCTATTGTGTTACTACCAGAGAGGGATACGGAGTGCCATAGGATAGGCGACACGTGTGACAACGGCAAAAAGGAGAGAGAACTAAGTACAGGCCAAAACGAGAGAGGCGTGCAAGAGTAAAGACAAGAAGGATAAAAAATGGCGGATGGCCATGGCAACACTGCAACAGCAGGATTTCCGGGCTTTATCCTGCATCGAAAGTGTTACCACTTTCACCTGAAAAAGAAGTGTTTCTTTTTTTTAGAAAAGTTTGTTTTCGTGATGCTCCACTTGCTGAGCCTGCTGAAGTTGTTCAACGATCATGCGATTCCTTTGAAGCGGCATGTTGTGCATTGCTAAGAGAAACCAAAAGAAAGGTTACTACTTTCAAGTCATTGCTTCCACAGTATGTCTTGCCAAGGATTAAATGTGCTGAGTTGGGAGGTCTTTGTGAGTTAAACCGGCTTGGCAGAGAGCAGTGTTCCTTGTGAGGCAAAAGGCACTCATTTATACAGCAAATTGAATATACTTATGGCCCTTCACTCTAGACTTGTTGTTTTTCGCAGGATCTCACCTTGCAAAATGCCATTGGGGATGTTGAGGCAAGAGAAGAAGCTGCCAGCGAACAAAGTGCAGTGAGTTCTCTTTGTCCAGCAGTCAACATCTGTTCGAGTTGGACAATCATTGGTCTGTGCAAAGGAATGATGAATGACGTGTTTAAGCTTATAATTTCACATTGGTCTGGAGGTTGACCACCAAGACTGTGACTTCACGATCTCTTATCCCGTATGAAAATGTTCCAATGCCTTTTCTGTCATCTGGTTAGTTTTTTCTTTCATATACTCTCGTTTCCATGTTTTCTTAGAAAGTGTGTAGCATGGCAGAATATTGAAGCATAAAGGGCTCTTCTCCATCCGTTGGACCTTCACCATTTTTCGTCAAAGAGTCATATCTCTGCAGCGCATGTTTTCTGATTACCAAAACAAATTGTGTCAGTTTGTTTTTTTGTCGCCGTCTTCTTTGTGCCCCCGCGAAACTGGTGACAGGGTTCACGGACACAGACTCAACTTCACCCACTACACCCAGACATGGACACTCGCCTACTAGTGTCGATTTCCAGGGAGTTTGCCAGAAGACCCAAGGACTGTCTACAACTCCAGAAGTCGCTGACTCCCCAGCTCCGCGACTTTGATCGCCTCGTCCAATACCGTCCTCTGGAAGACGTGGCTTTGCACATTTTGCAAACATGGGCAGACAACAACTACCCAGACACGTGTGGACAGGCTCTCATTACCACTCTCAGTTCAATTTCAGGCCAGGAAGACAACGCCCTCGCCCATGAGGCAGCACTTCTGATGGTACAAACTTGTCTAAAGACTTAAGACGGGAATGTCGTGAAACCTCAGAAAGTACTTCTACAGTTTGTCCACTTCAAGTTTGAATCATGATTTAATCATGACTCGAACTTAAAGTTTCTGCTTGTCACCGTCATTTCCCCTTTGGTTATGCTACTCCAATTCTGCATGGATATGGCTTCCATTTTTCTACTAGGCATAGAAAAAAATTATGGTGTTTATGATCGAGTACACAGTCACGGCTTTCATGCCAAGATTGTGTTTTGCCTGACAAGAGTGCAGCTGACATGATCATTTCAGAACTTTTTGTATCGTTTGTCTGGTTGACTTGATACAGTGTATTCAACTAATCTCTATGCATGTCTGGACACGTGTGTGTCAATAATTTATCTAAATGCTTGTCAAACCAGGGCAAAATGTGAAGCACAAGTTTTAAAGAGCATTTACAAATGCCCCTTTCATCAGGTTGTGAATATGTATTGGGTGTATGTGTGTGTCTTGCGTGTATGTGTCTCATGTGCGTATGTTCTGCTTGGCAGCCTAACATGCTGCGACGAGACCCGTTTCTGGAGGCACTGAGCACTGAGGTCTGGTTAGACTTGCCCACAAGTGAGCCAGGCAAAGAAGACCTGGCACCAGGTATGAAATTTTGTTTGCCTTTCTCAAATGTGGCGCTGATTCGAAGAAGTGCAGAGCTTGTCTGATGCTTTGGCGGTAAGGTATGGCACATACTTTGTGGTTCCTTCAGATGTTTTGACAAGCTTTTGCTTAAAACAGGATAGTCACAGGGAGGCATGCCTGCAAATAGGTGTCCTTTCATGTGCTGTGTCATCTACCCTATCCATTTTGCACCACGCTTAGGAAGCATATCGTAAGTTCACGTTACGATTTAATGCGAAACTTGTTTCGTATTGCTCCACCCCTCCAATACGAAACGTGATGACATAGTACTGACGTTATAAATAGTCTCATCCTAACACACATGCTAACTTTTCATACAGACTTGAGGGCGCTCCATACACAGATCTCTGTTGAAAAAGCTTGCCGAAGAGAATTAGTTGAAGCCATTATCATCGGCTGATCGAATTCCAGTAAAATCGCCAACAACAGACAATCGAAGGATCTCGATAAATGTACGGTATACAACATACCATGTGTACACAACACAATTCTCAACACATAAAAAAAGCTTCTCACTTGTCACATGACTACGACTAGTATCAGCCTTTTCTAATAAGTCTATGTAGTTAGAACTGAAGGTGGCAAGTAAACACCCATGATTATTAGCGCAATATTTCAAACTGTTTGAGCATGGTGAGAAATCAGTTCCAGCCATTCGTATTTAGGTAATACTGCCGGTGTACATACTGCCCGTGTTTTGCCCTTGTAGTCATGTAGGTAAGTCGTGTCCAAGGGACCGCAGGACCATACTCTAACAGTTGTCGCACGCGCAAAGGCAATGCACAGCGTGCATGCAGTAGACCAACCTATGGCCTACTTCCCGAATCTAACTTTAGCATCAACACTAAACCGGTCTGTCAACAATAATCTGGAAAGTGACAAGTAGGCACCCCTTCTAAACGTGATTTGTCTGATTCAATACGAACAGGGTCTCAACCCCGCCCCCTTCCAAAACAAGCTTCGTATTAAATCGTATCACGAGCTTGTGAAGTGCTCATTGCCATCAGTTGCTGCAGTTGCTTTCATATGGTGGGAGGTTGGCAAAGAAGAAAAGTAAATTTTCCCACAAGCATGTCTGTTGCATCCAAAGGGATATTCATTATATTTTACACATGTCAAATTTTTTCAGTTCATTGGCCATCCTTGATGAGTCAGTTGAGCTCGTACGTGGACAGTTTCTCGATGTGCCAAGGTCTGAGTGTCTCACTCCAACTCCTCGTCGCTCCTGATTACGATGTGGTTGGTGTGGAAAGGCGCACTCTCCATGATGCCAGCGACGCGAAGGAGACTGGTCGTCGGTTGTTTGAACGGTGGCTACATTCAACGGCCAGAATGACCGACCTTCAGAGGGTCAAGGTGCTGTCCTACATCTTCACTAAGAGGCTTGATAAGCCGAAGATGAAGGATCGGCTCCTTGAACTCGTAAAGGTACATATACTTCTTAGTGTTCTTTCTTGTCAATTTTGTTGTAAGTATTCACTCTTCAAAGTGGCCAAAAATTGGAGGGAAAATAATGAATTCATATGTAAAGTGTTTTATATCTAGAGAGGGAGACGTTTCTTTTTAGCGTCTTTCTCGAAAATGATCATATTTGCCTTTTTGACATGCTGTGAAAAATGAGACTAAGTGCCAACACTAAGCTTGCAAGCTCCTGCCCTTGTAAGGAAACTTGTGTGACTTCTCACTGTTTGTCTGCTGTTGAAGGGCAAGGGTGTTACTGCCGACTCAGCTGAAGGCACAGCTGAATCTTGGACCACAACTGGTGAGTATGGAAAGATGGTGAGAGGGGGAGAGCGAGACTAAGGAGAGGGCGAGCAAGAGGGAGCGGGAAAGAGAATAGGAGAGATCAAGAGAGGTAGGGAGAAGGAAAAGGACAAGGAGGGGGATAGAGAGAGAGCCGGAGAGGAGATAAAGAAGAGATGGGGCAAGTGAGACTACGGGGTAGAAGGAAAGAGAAGTTAGTTTGGGGTGGCTACATCACATTGTGCACTTAAAATTCAAGTCGTACTGAAATGTCGTTGCATCATTGGGATGTGGTACTAATGATTACTTCAGAGAGGATGTGAAATTGAGAAAGTGAAGATTTGGGCACTCTGGCCTTCACTTACTGCACAGCCTTTCAAAGCATTAAAACACTGTCTCTAACAGGCTGTTCTGAAGAGTCCACAAAATGCATTTGGTTTGGAGAGCAGTGTTTTTTTTTAGGTTTTACATCATGGCGAGTCTTGGGTACAAAAAAGCAATTCACTCTACAAAAGGTGCCTTTAAAGGACAAAACCCGTCGCATGTAGGCGCAGCTGTAGGGGTGCCGAAATTAGCCTATAATTACTGTTACATAACTGCAGTTTAGAGCTAGCCGGCCGGTAATACTGTCAAGTTCTAGATCATGACTCACACGAATCGGCCTGGCAGAGGACGCAACTCAATTTGATATGAAAAAATTTGGAAGGGGAGTTACAGCCACCCAAGAAGAAGAGCTATCGCTTACTTTTTTTGCTGGAAAGGCCTTGTGAAAAACGGCTTTATCAAGTAGTTTGGAATCTCTGCGGTTTTAAGGCCGCAGAAACCCGAAAAACCCGAAAAAGAGGCATCGCACCCCTGAATTGATTGCAACTTTCACACACTGTACGCGAATGATTTTTGCTGCTTCTGAAAGATCTTGTGTTTGCCTACAAAAGGAATCTAGCGATTTTTTTTATTTTGCGATTTCACAATTTTATGCCCTTCAAAACTTATGGTATCATTTAGGCCATACTTTTTGGGAAAGAAATGTGAATATCTTCCGTTCCTGATGGAATTTTAAAAATCCGTAGATTACCGGCTTTTGGAGACAGGAGTATGAAGATCCCGATTGCCAAGTTTGATGGAGATCCGACCATCCGTTCGCAAGTTAAACTCCCAAGAAGGAAAAGAGATTGAGGTTCGAGAAACAGTGCTTTTTTCGATTCTGGTGCGGATCCGCTTTCTTGTGGTATGCTTTGGGCCAGCGCCTATCGGTGTAGGAATGATGCCATCGTTATGGATCCGTCGCGTGCACAAGCTCGCTTGCCACGTTCGATCGACCGTGCAAGAGCAAGGGCACAGATCTACATGTATATCTGCGCGCACTTGTATGCATGCGTAGCGTTCGCTGAAGTCAAGTGCAAGCAACAGCCTCTATCTTGTTCTGTGGTGCATTCTCTGTCAGTTTTCAATGGCCGCATCATCTAGCTTGTCTTCAACACCGAAGAAGGCACTTCGCTCTTTCACCGAGGAGCGAAGTGCCTGTTCCACCGCGTCCAGGATTGCCCAGCTGTATCTCGCCAAACTGTCCTGCTTACTCGGCGGGTCCATGTCCATAAGAGCAGCAAATGTGTCGCTTTCCGGCGGACCACTGCCGATAACGCGAAAGGAGAGCGAGGCGTGCAGGTTAATATCATACGGGTGTTTGCCCGACTGACGACGAGACAGGGGAACAAACTGCTCAGCGTCACATGCAGTGCACTGCAAAACTGATGCAAACAGATACGAGTCCATGTCGACGTCGCTGTGACAGGTAGATTTACACTGCTGTTAGATATTGCTGTAGGCTGCTTTTATAAGTTACTGGGAGAGAGGAACTACTTGGCTTGATGCACAACTTGACGTGACTGGAAAGAAGGCCGAGAATACGGTATCACCCCAGTCGGTCTCTAGTATTTCGTAGATCTAGGCAGCCCAGGACGTTTGCGGAAATCGACTCTTGGCACAGCTTCAGGTACTAAGTGGAGACTTATGCGGACTGAGTGCTAAGTCAATTTCCCGCAAATGGTAATTTCCCTGCAGCTATTTTGAGAAACCAGACTTGGAGGCGCAGCCTCGCGGCACAATCGGAATTTGTTGACGCCATGGCTAAACTCGCTTTCCGAGGGCACTTTTCGATGACTTCCCCTTCGAATTTTTCCACGCAGTTTTCGACATACGATTCCTTATTCCTTCTTCTACAAGGACATACAAAAAAGTGAAAAACAGCAATTTTCTCATTTCAAGGGGGTCCTGCCTTAACTGAGCCTCTTTGGACGAAGCGTATGATAGCGGCGTCGGCGATGTACATGTACGCCTCGCAGCTGCGTTGTACTGGAAGGTTAGAGACACCAACTTCGCCGGCAAGTACGTGTAAGTTCACCATCTTCACTCGAAACTCTCCAGATGTCGTCCGTGTCGGTCAAAACCTCGCGTCGTCCACCCATGGCTCGATTCATGTGAAAGCCACCCTTCTCGATTCTCTCAAAACTCTCGTCGTCTACCCAGAACTTCGATTCGCTCGAACCTCAGAGAAACAACGCCATCGCTATCCCTATACGCCGGCTTTCTTTCTGCTCAGAGTCACTGTCACACAAATGTTCCATCTTACAACGTTTCGAGCTTACCATTTCAGCTTGCTGGTGCTCAGGGAACACGCTGGAATCGTAGGCATAAGCAGGACTCCGTTTCGACGCGCTTGCGTCGTATCTTAGTGCATCTAGGAAGATTTGCAAACCCCAAAATACGGTCGCCATGGTGCGTGCATATTGAAAGATCGATCGCGCCTGGCCTTGGCCTCAAAGCCAGCAAAAGCTAGAGCTTTCGCCAGTTTTGTAGTTTCGGTTTGACTTCTATTGAGTTCACGAAAAAGCAAGAGGCCCTTCCGATGGGGCAATAGAACAGACCTGTTTTGAGAGGAATGGAGGGAACCATGTTTTTTGTCTTGCTAGACTTCATGGCATTATTACGGGGATTGGCACATCGCGCCAGGAACAGTTCACTCTAGCGAGGCGATCGCTTCTTGCGTGAGCCAGTGGTCAGAATAAGATCAGAACGAGAAGAAGCCCGGAAAAAAGAACGGGAACGACTACTATATCAAAAGAAGCCGTCATTGTGAAAGGCGGTGAGCGATTGCTGTTCCAACGTCCGTCACGTTGATGACGGGTCGAACAGCTGATCGATGGGGCCCGTACATACGTC
>JAOWAR010104093.1:0-12193 GCA_028571005.1 Clathrina lutea | reverse complement strand
TTCTTCTTCTTCTTCTTCTTCTTCTTCTTCTTCTTCTTCTTCCTCTTCTTCTTTTTCTCCTTCTTCTCCTCCTCCTCTTCCTCCTCCTCCTTTTCCTTCTCTAGTATTTTCTTCTTGGATGACAATCCCCACATACATCATGGTTCGTTGTGCAATAATAGATGTTCTGCAATTCTATGTTAGAAAAGCAGGCCTGGGGATGTGAATATAGGACCTGTGCCAGCCTTCTTTGGGTTCCATAGAAGATACAGTGATGGGCAACAGTCTGCTTTGACAAAAACATCTGTCAGAAACTGTCATGAGGAGGACATTTATAGACACACAAAAAAAAGATGAGGCCAACTTTAACTGATTCAGTTACAAAGTAATTGGCTAGTACAACAATTGTGATATCATGACGTAACGAACAAGGTTATTCCAATCGCACTTTGTTGACGCTAAGCTGTGTGTTGAAACATCTTTGAAGCACCTTTGTTTAAATGTAGTACATCCATGCACCTCACTCATTTATGCATGTATCACCTGGCATGCTGACTAAAGCAATGATTAACCAGAACTCACTTCAAAGTTCATCCTCTTCAGGTGGTCGGCGATTAGCTTGACATCGTGCTCCGGCTTGTCCAGAGACTTCTTGTAGTTGCTGTTGGCAATGAGCAGAGCCAACTTCGCTCCGGCTGTGTGGGGCAAGAAAGCAGAGAGGACAAAAGAAGAAGACTCGGTCCCTTTTCTTCTACAAACGAGTCCAACCTTTATCCACAAGCAAGTAGCATGCACTAACAGGGAAGCTGCACATTACACGTTGCGAGCTGCACGCTTTGGTGGCATTTGAGTGTCCAAATGTCATTTTGCACAGACTGTGGTGTAGTCATGAATACTCCTGTGTCAGTCCACCTACACAGAGTTACAATAAGCCAATCACCCATTGCTATTGGTGATGAAGGAGTATTAACATCTAATGGCAGATGACGAATAAAAGATCCGTTCTCCGTGTTTAATTGTTGATACACTCAGGGATCAATAGCCAGGGGTCAATATCCAGGGATCAATACCCAGGGTTCAATATCCAGGGATCGATACCCGGAGGTCAACATCCAGGGATTGATACACAGGGATTGATATCTGCTCTATACAGTACAAAAGATAGACCACTGCACGTCTCTGGAAGCAGATGTGTGTATTTAGCTGCATTGCTCGAAGAGATGTGCTTGATTGTGTGTAGTCACAGCTGATAGTGGACGCCACACAAACGTGCAACAATTCATCATGCAACAATTCATCCTTTCAGCAGCTGGCCTGCTTGTTCTCCTGAGAAATTTGATTAGCTTTATAAGCACCATGGCCTTCCAACCACTCCCTATGTGAAACTTCACGGCTTCAAACCTGGCCAAGCAACTTCACGGCTTCAAACCTGGCCAAGCATGTGTGTGTGTCTTCTTGCAGCCTCACCCAGGTCCGAGGTCACAAAAGTCTTACCAACGAATGTTCTTTTGTTTCCCTCCAGAATGACGAATTTGTCTTCTTGCGGGTCTGGAAAAAGGAAGAGATAGGAAGAACAGATAGTGTGAGGGAGAGACAGAAAGAGTGCACGTGTGTGAGACAGACATACAGACAGACAAACAGACAAACAGACAGACAAAGAGAAAGATACATACAATGGAAGTAGGTGAGAAGGGCCGGATTCAAGAAAGTTACACTTGGCTGAATAGTACGCGCTATCCTATACGACTATAACAGAGACACAAAGACACTCTGAAGCGAATGTGACAGTGGAACAATATTGCAGAATTAATAAGATGTGACATTCTCGGCAGGTGCGCACTCAAATGCTTGCATGTCCTCAATCCATACTATGTGCTAAGTCCATATCACGTGCTGAAAGCTACACTGTAGTGTGGCTGCCATGCTGAAAGCTGCACTGTGCTCCAGCTGGTCCCATGATCATCTTAGAGACACAGAGAGGCGCATTATGACTCTTACCATCGACACGCTCCTGAAGGCTGTTGCTCATCTTGAATTCTATACCTTTATCACTGTAAGTTCACGCTGCGTGTGGCACTGTAAGCTGGGAGTGGACTTTTTTACTAGTCTCTGATCTATATAGCTACATCTACCATATAGTACTAGTAAGCTTCATATGCACGCCACAGTCAAGTCTGTCCATCACCGCTGCAAGGCTTCAGACCAGAGTGCTGGACTCGTATTTACATCTTGTGGCTATTTTATTGTCTTGGGAGCAGATTATATTCTTTTCACATAGAGGCTTTTTCGCAAAAAAACAAATGACGAGAAAGAGAGAAATAAAAACCTTCGGCCAAACAGTATACCACCGGTGCTTGAGGAAATACAATGTCAATCCATCAGTTATCGATGAGCTGGCGAAATGTGAGGAATGTTACCTTTCCGTTCTGTCAGGTACTACTCTGAGGGCTTTGTCCCTGTCACTTAGTGACAGTGTGCTCTGAATGGCTAGTTGCATGGCAGCTATCTTCACTTGAATTTTGCACCGATTATCTCATCACAATCACCAGCATATCATGTGTACATGTGTGTGCGTGACAGAGAGATGCCACACGATTGTTAGACCACAACTGTGGAAAGCTGACAAGGAACTGCAGTTGAAAATGCAGCCCATTGGGACAAACTTCATAGGCTAAGAACAGAACACAATGCAAAATTGAAGTCCATGGATACCGCTGAGACAAAAGAGAAAGAAAACAAAACAATATCTTGTTACTTGAAGCGTACCGTTGCCATGGCCACTTCTTTCCAATCGAGGCGAGGAGAGAGAAGCGAAGCTTTGATCTACAAGTGAAAGAAAAACAAAACACCATGCATAGCCAAGTATAATGTCATGCATAGCCAAGTATAATGTCAGGCATAGCCAAGTATAATGTCATGCATAGCCAAGTATAATGTCACACATAGCCAAGTATAATGTCATGCATAGCCAAGTATAATGTCATGCATAGCCAAGTATAATGTCATGCATAGCCAAGTATAATGTCACGCATAGCCAAGTATAATGTCATGCATAGCCAAGCATAATGTACGAATAGCCAAGTATAAGCCAAGTATAATGTCACACATAGCCAAGTATAATGTCACGCATAGCCAAGTATAATGTCAGGCATAGCCAAGTATAATGTCATGCATAGCCAAGTATAATGTCATGCATAGCCAAGTATAATGTCCTTCGAGTCCCGGTCTGGCACGGATTTTGAGCATCTGGAAATTTTCATCGAATGTGTTTTTTCTCCGTGCGGTCACCATTTCTTCATAGCCAAGTATAATGTCATGCATAGCCAAGTATAATGTCCTGTATAGCCAAGTATAATGTCATGCATGCGGGCAAGAAGTGGAAGAAACCAAGAAGACAGAGGGATCAGCATCTCTCATATGCCGTGCAGCTTCATATTTCAAAATCATTAAGCTTAGAGGCAAGCATACGTTTGCTGAGCATGGGTGAATCTAAAAAGAAGAGAGTTGTGCACAGAAAGCAGGACAGAAAGAGAAGAGAGCGAGAAAGAGAGAAAAAGCAGGTGAAAAGGCCTTATTTGGAGACGGGGAGGAGGGCCCAAGGCAAAGAAGGTCGAGCGATTGAAGGCCGGTCAAGGACAAGCACAATAGTTCACAGAAAGAGGGATATGTGTAGGAATAACAATCGTGGCCATTGGCTGTAGTCATGAATCGTGCTTATACATCGAATGAGCAGAGAATAGAGATTTTCTGGAGATTGATCATAAAACTGGAAGCAAGACAACCAATCTTACCGGACTGAGAAAATGACTGATCTTGACTGCCTACTGTCCAGCTGAGAGAAGACTCGTCTGAATCAACAGTTGAGGAAAGGACACCAACAAAATGCAAAAAACCTTCGCAAGTTTTTCGTCAGGAATTCATCGCAAAGAAAAACATGAAAACAAGATACAAGAGAAGGAGAGGGGGGGAGGGTGAGAGAAAAGGAGAGTGAGGGAATGGACAAGATTAACGGATCAAGGAAGAGAAACGAAAGGTGAAAACAATTGATTTCAAATTGACAATCAAATTGAAGAGATTCGGGAGCGAACCGTTGAAACCGACGCACAGGGTTCACATGGACAGTCCGGGAATCTTGAAGAAACTCCAAGATAAGGGAAACTGAAATTCTCCAGGAAAAAATTGAACGGCCAAACATTCTTCTTCTCGCATTTCCGAGGGGCACGGACTGAATTTGAAATGGCGCCTAGCTGAACAGACATTTTGTTTTCAATTGTTCACACCAATCCACCGGCTTAAAAACGTCAGTTTTGTGGCGAGCTTCGGTCTTTTCAGATGACAAGGTCGAACTAAATTGTAGTGAATCACAGAACCGAGTTTCAACCGTGTCATATGGAAAGACCAAAGCTCGCCACGAAACCGCCTTTTTTAAGGTGGTGGATTGGTATAAGCAATTGACTGCGGGATCTCGGTTCAGTTAGGCTCCGTTTTGTCACAGGTTCAAATCTGGTCTGTTCCCCTCAGGAATACGAAAAGAAAAAAACCGTTTGATGATCCTTAATTGCACTGCGACTACCCAGACAACTTTAACAGACCTTTCCTCTCACGTCTTATAGTCCTCATCTCTCAATGATCATGACCTTTCTTGGAATATCAACTTTTCAATGTTCCAAATGAAATCATTGACGGAGTTCATAATGAAAAGTGAACTAAGTTCGAAGGAAAAGAAAGGACAGGTGCTGGCTTGAGCCCGCGGGACCCTCACCTAACACAGCTGGAATGCCACGATCTTAATCACTCCCCTACTCGGCCAACCCGCAGCAATCTCTTCTCTTTCAAACCTGTGACTGAATCCATTACCTTCTAACAGCATTAGCTGGTAAAAATTACCTGCACTCGTACTGCCCCGGGGATCGGCCGAGAAAGATGAGTCTGCCGATGTTGCCGAAGCAGATGAAACTTGCGACTCAAGCAACCCCCTTTCTGCCGATGGACCACCTACGCAGAAAGCAAGGAAGACAAACCAATCTCAGAAGTCATTGCACAAGTTTGAGTGTCACCAACCCTGCAACCCACCGTGACTCCCAGGCATGGTTCCTTTACAACAGCCTGTAAAGATGCGCTAAAACCCAACAACCCTGTCAGAAAGGGTAACGTACTCATGGTAACGTACTCATGGTAATGTACTCATGTACAAAGAAAAAACCCAACAGCAGATACTAGTTGCTAGAGTACAAAATGGCTGCTTGCCCATGGGCTGAACCCAAGTAAGATTCCTGGCCAAGACTAGGCTTTCAGTCTGCGTAAATTCACATCTGAACTCACCATCAACAACAGTGATGACAGCAATGTCAGATGATGTGCAGTATCCAATTGAGTTCCTTGCTTGGCACCAGTAGATCTGGTTCTCTCGGATGCTAGAGACGGTCAGCTGTGAGCAATTCTCATCGGGAATTTCTTCACTGTGCCTGTACCACTGGTAAGTTATACCAGCCCTCGGCACGGCCTGACAGTGCAGATGCACCGTGCTGTTGGGAGGGACAGACTGCGACTGCGGCTGAACAATGATCCTCGGAGATTCGTACACTATATCAAACCAACAATCGAAAAAATGAAAAAGTTACATCAGGCGATAACTTAAAAAGCAGCCAGGTATGCAGCATTGACATAACACCATTGCACAAGACAGTCACTAGGTGAAGAAAGTGACCTTTCGATATCACTTCGAGATCTCGCGATAAGTTTCAAACCGTCTTATGTCTCTAGAAAACGATGTACTTCTTCAACTGAGGATGGTGCAGAGCGCCGAAATACTTTCAAGTCTGAACAAAAATCGTTTTAAGTCACCTGTGGTGTCTTTATGATTATTTATATACTTTTCCTGTTGAATACAGTTAGGCCAAGCAGGACTCTCCTACAATTCCAGTCAAAATATGTAATTTGGGAACACAAGTCACTCTTCCTGGTTGTTGATTTTTTTCTCAGAGCCTGCCTCTATGAGAACTTCCAAAGTGAGCTGTACAAGAAGACGGACGGTACAAAAACCTGTAGATGTGGCAAAAACAATTGAGAAGACGAAAAGGAAGCGACTGTCTTGGAATGCATCAGGTTAACACAGTTCGAGAAAACAATCTTTCAGATCTTACATTGTGCAACATCCATGCGAACAGTTGCAAGGTGGGACGTGACGGCGGCACCATAGTTGTTGTATACTTTGCAGTGGTAGGTGCCTTCATGCCTGAGTCGAAAAGGAGAGAACACGAAAATAGGAGAGTCTGGTGCTTCAAGCAGCTCTTGCGAGTTTCGATACCACACATAGTGCAAGGGAGGACTGCCGGCTGCTTGACATTCTAGTTTGTGATTACTACCAGGGAGGACATCGGCACTCTGAGGGTGAGCGATGATGTGGGGAGGTTCTCCTGAAGCCTGGTGAGAGGTCTCTGTTGTTGCAAACAAAGAAAACAGGACCAAGAAGCAGGAGATAATCAAATTTTGAAAAGAGACAACGTTTGACTAAAAAGAGCATGTAGCTCTGGACAGGTTGTCGGCCTTTACGTATGACTTTTTGAGCTGTACAGTCTCCACTTCAGACTCTGGTTTCCACATTATCTTTTCCTTAAACAATGGCCGTGTCTATTACCTTCCTGTACTGTTTCACCGGGTGATGTCAGTCTATATGATTGTGCAAAAGACAGAAGTTACTTTTCTTCAAGCCTGCTTCTTGTCTTAAGTAACATTTGGTATGCCATCAGGACAATAAACTCTGTGTCTCCCACCTTGAATGGAGTGGGCACGCAGCGCTCCATGTAACACCTCCCTACTATAGTTCTCGTCATGGCTTATTTGCACGGCTCCCAAGCGCTCCGTCTCTGCAGTTCTGTCACGCAGTGGGCTTCCTGTACAACGAAAAAGCGGAATCCTAAAATTTCCCCTTGAAACTTTCCTTCCATGCAAGAATGATTTAACAGTGGTGTAGTTCGCCCAGTACAGTAGAACACTGCAGTCTAAACCTCAGCTTAAACATAGGAAGACGCCGTAAATCGGGCCGTACAGAATGAAATCGTCTCGTCACGCAAGTGGCACCACTTCTTATGCAAGCAAAATCTTTCTCAGCCAAGAAAACGTGCTACCTGGGAGAGAAATAAAATGCCGCATCATGTGCTTCCAGATGTCTTTAAGGGATCTGTTACCATCACCAACACTTTTATACTGATCCTCATTGAAGAAGAGGAAGAAGAAAACACAAACGTCCCACGCTGTAACAAAGGTCGGTATACACAACTTGAACTGACTAATTGAATTGCTAAAATGACATGCAGATCATAAACCTCACCCTGTCCCCCTCTGGTTTTCAGTTAGCTTGTGTAATTCAAAAGCTGTAAGATTCGCAAGAAATGACCCGTCCCCTACTTGAGCACATACTGCTGTTAATCAACTGATATGTTCCTTTTCGTAGTCTGGGTTCAAGTACCTGCTATGAAAGAGAAACACTGGGCCATAGCATGCACATACCTTAGAACTGACTTTCTGACTAGACCCTGTACCATACACATGCACATACCTCAGAAATGACTTTCTGACTAGACCATGTGCCTTGGTTAGAACGATGACAATACCACCCTCTACCCATATGCCCCTATGGTATTGTAGAACCACAGAATGTACGACACCTTGTGATAGGAGTATTCATCCTTCCTTTTGGGGAAAGAAACGCTGAGCTACTGACCTTCTTGTTCTTGCCCCTTAAATCTAGATTTGATTTTTTTTGAGACTTTAAACAATGCTCTTCTGTAGGTGCTGCCCGCAGTTAAATTTTTGCCCTTTCAACAAAAATGTCTGCAGCAGACCAAACGAAGCTTTCGCAGCAAATTCAAGTGATAATTTTTGGCATTGTTCAGTGTTTTACATCGCTGTGCAGAAATGAAGACATGGCTGTAGAGCATGTCAGCCTCGTATCCAACAACACCAGTCAGTATGTACACAAGGTTTGTGGACAGGAAGTGAGCAAGGTCGATCACTATGAGATGTTCGAGTAAAGGAACGCAGTTGCACGATTTACCTTAACGATCTCCCAGAATGTGTTGAATAGCGTTCATGTTGTATGACTATATAGGCTGTAACATTAGATCAGTGATGATGTCGGACGAGGAGTATGAGCGTTTCTTTTCATATTGGCAGATATTTACAGCAAAGCAACATACTGTCAGGTTATAATTTTGGGGGTTCGTGAAAATGAAATGCTGACTGAAAGTGCCTGTCTTATCTCCAGGAATTTCCTCGGTAGAAATTGTGACCTTCCTTACGTTCTCGGTCAGGGGCAGTGCCTTCATGGGGCCTTGGAGCACTTTGACTGCTGAAGGTGCGCGAGACTGTAACAAAGACGGGCCTTGAACACTGCGTCAGGCGGTGCTCATTCTCAACAACACAATAGTACTCTCCCTCGTCACCGGGGGTGACCGACTGGACTCGCAAGTAACCATCATGTTGGTTGAGCGTCACTGGCAGGTTGTCATGGTACCAGGTGTACAAGGCATTTGCTTCGCTTGCAATCACTTCCAACACCAGCTGACCACCTGCGGGAATTCGAAGCTGTGGCGGCGGCTGAAACTTAATCATCGGACGACCTGCAATGGCACAACAGAACAGAGATCAAAGTTTAACCCTCGCACCCGGTCCCAGAGTTTGCCTCAAGTTTTGCATCTCAGGCATTTTACTTCGCTTTCTCTGTTAAATTAAAAGTCAAAACACTCTTCGGTAGTTTCTGCGTCAAGATATCACTTTTTGATTACTTGAGACTATCGACATTCACTTTTTCTCCGGAAATTGAAATGCTCAGTTCCTGTCACTGAAGTCCAATGTCATTAATTTTATCATTAATGCCTATTTTCAGCTTGCTAAGCGTGGTAAGCCAATGAGTATACGTATGGAGAATTCCAAATGGTAAATTCCGGTGGCAGAATAATTTGTACGTGACAAGACGGGGTACAAGTATATCCATGGCAACAGTTGCCTTGTGTGCCATTTTGAGTCAAGTATGAGAAAGCAGTCTGGACCAATTGAGAGTACAGCTCGACTAAATTTAAACTAGATTTGATCTTTCTGCGGTAGCAGACCATGCTTGTCTCAGTGGGCACAGCCTCGATCAGGACAATTGAAGGTGCTAATCTTTGAAAAACCTTGTCCTGGAGAGCTTTGGAGGCTTTAATTACGCATTGCCAGAAAGAAGCTGGCTTTGGACCAAGATTGCAAAGCTGAGATTTCCGAGACTTATCGAAAGGGTGTAAAATGACTTGGGGAAAGGGTGTAAAATGTACAACTTTCTCGTAATGGCAAACTTCCAAACAGAAAGCAGATGTCGGAACCGATCTAAGCACGCCGGTTTCAAAGCAGCTGATTGCCTCTGAGTACAAGCCATGTTTCCCAATCAGAAGAAGGCATGCCCACAGCTCAGCTGAAACCTTGTTTGAGTGAAACTTTCTGAGCCTTAGCTACAGTGACGCTGTAGGACTGACAGTTCTTATTATTACTCAAACTAGAATTTTCTGAGCCTTAGCTACAGCGACGCTGTAGGACTGACAGTTCTTATTATTACTCAAACTAGATGTCTCCGCTCCTGCAGACTGCCTGCACCAAGGTTGCATTCCCCAGTCAAACTCTGCTGCAACGGATTCATAAAGGACAAGAAGTAACGATTTCTTGATCCGACCTATCCAAGGTTTATCAAATGTACATGCGGTGACTGGTGCCACAAAACTTAAACGCTACATTCAAGTCTTGAAATGTGAGTTTTCAGCCTTTCAAAGGGACACTGCGACAACTCCGTGACTTCGAATTGATATGACGCACGAATTCAAAGTAACGGATTGAGCCCCGGTGATGTACGTTTGGAAATGGTGTGAGTTGTGAGATCAGTCTACGACGCCTTGTCTACACAAGTAAGAAGCATTGCCATTTCGAGCAAGGAAAAAAGAAGACCCAGCTACCGGTATTCCACACGAAAGCTTTGCAAAAAATCCATGTTGCTTTCTTCACCACCTTTGGAACACTGACGATGAGCACCAGTACTCAGACCGGGGAAATTGAATTCTGGAGCGGCGATGATGACAACAATCGGGGAGGTGGAGGTAGAGGAGGTGGAGGTGGAGGAGGAGAAGGGAGATGACAACGAAATATGGCTTGTCCAATTTCAGGAGAAGAGAGAACCAAACATCACCACCCTTGTAGTTTCGATCACGCGTTCGAGCCCGGCGCGAGTATGGGGAAAGTCCATGTCAACGTGGGAACTACGAGAAATATTGATGTCACACGAGCAACATAATGTTTATTCTGGCAAAAAACAATGGAGTTTAACAAGCGTTGCAGTGTTCCTTCAAAACACAGATCTTCAGTAAATAACATTCAACTTTCCATCAAGGCTGGACAAAACGAAAGTGGGGAAGAGGTTCATCAACACCTATTGAAACCCCTGTGCATGCACCTGCGGTCAAGCCTGAATCAACTGGTTTACATAAGCAGGCTATGGGAGGAATATAGAGAGGGAAGAAACCTTCTGGGCATCTGAAGTGAAAGTGAGACGGGCCAAGGTGACATCCCTCTCAATTCAGCGCCTCATTTTCGTTGAAGAGTTCTTCCGGCTTGTGAATTCCCCACGCAAAAATAAAAGCTTGTTGCAATGTGCTGATATAATCAAAAATGCCTCCCCTTAAGTTTCTGCACGAAAGAACCAGACACAGGCTTTACTCACTGACAAGACGGAGCTCGGCTGACTGTGATATCTTGCTGCTGTGACCTGCTGTTACTCTGCAGTGGTACGCCCCAGCATCATGGCTGTCCACGCTAGGTATGTAGAGCACAGACTGTGTTTTACCAAACAACTCCTGCCTGTTAAGAAACCACTGATACAGAATGGTGCCACGACCTCGTGCCTGGCACTCAAACGCGACGCAATCACCACGACGACACACCCGTCGTGTCGGCTCGACACCAAGAACGGTAAGCTGCTGGGTTGAGTCCACTGAAAACAAGAAGTAAAAGGAAGGATCATTCCTGGTGTTATGGAGACGGATGGATCACACCTACCCAGTGTGGTGTCATGGAGATGGATGGATCACACCCACCCAGTGTGGTGTCATGGAGATGTATGGATCACACCCATCCAGTGTGATGTCATGGAGACGGATTAATCACACCTACCCAGTGACCAGCACGCAGAAGTAAACTCACCAAAATACTTTATCCTCCACATTTCAGCTTTTCTACCTGTACCGCCTTATTGTGACTTGTTATCAGTTGTTTCCCCCGATAACAGTTTTTTCCCCTGATAAACATTAATATCAAGAAAAAGGAGCTTACGCTCTCATGAGGGAACACATGATTTGTGATTTAGTATGGTTAATCAGCTTACCACCATCACCATTTTGAACAGTGAAAGAGTCTATAAAGGCATGTTAGAAAGACAGGCATCTCAAGTTGGGATGCCGTCAAACAAAAGACATGGAACTCCTCTGCTTAGACCTAGGCACGGAACACTCAAAATGTTGTCCGTCACTTTCATTTTTCTCTGGTACGAACCTTCGTCACTTTCACCCACACTGGACGGACCTCTGCCTACTTCCAGAACTGCATTGCGAGGAAAGAGAAAAGGAAAACAACACTGGATGGGCACAGTATAATTAAATATTGCATTTGTCAAGCTGAAGCTCACATCAACTCTTAGGGAGCACGCAGGGCTTGTTCCCTTATTCTTCTTCTGTCTAAGATAGAAGAAAGGCGAGCTCGTGCTTTCATGCCAGACACATCAACCAACTGAACCAAATCACACCTGCAAACGTGCGATAGACAAATGAAATGAAAAATCGATCGGCAAACCAGGAGTCATACCTGGGTAGTTGGATGTCTGTTTCAATGCTCTTCTGACCAATCTGCTGACTGCCTAATTAAACTTCCATGCTCTTTCTCTCTCTCTCTCTCTCTCTTTCTCTCTCTCTCTCTCTCTCTCTCTCACACACACACATACACATACACATGTGGAACTTTCCAGCTGCTTTGATCCCTACGGACTGGCAGAATGTGCCAATTTGTGGAGGAAACCCTCCCTTCACCCTTAATAGATAATGTTACAAGCCTAACAGTGGCTATTGGAGTGAATACAAAATAATAATAATAACAATAATAATAACAATAATAATAATATTGAACGAGCGCGGAGAACGAAAAA
>JAOWAR010103982.1:0-12196 GCA_028571005.1 Clathrina lutea | reverse complement strand
TGGTGCCGGTCGGTGCAGGCGTTTTGAAACGTATAGCGGACAACGGACAGCCACACAGACACACAACTTCAAAAAAACTCATTTCCCTTCACATGCATGCGGTACCCATGACAAAATGAATGTCCTGGTTGTTTCAGGCAAGGCACAACACCGACATAGTCAACGTCTGGGCGAGCCAGTCGCCAGCAAAGATTCAACTGCCACTAACAACAGCACAAAAACGTGCAAGTGAAAGAGCACACGACAAAAAGGAGAAAGAGAACAGGGAGTCTAAGCTCATGGAAACGGACTTCAATGATTTTTTCGGCAAAAACATGACACAAAAGGAGTATGTTCGTTGCCTAAGGGATGAGGCATTATCTTCCAAGGAGGTGGCTGTACAACGAATGGAGCAGCGGGTGAATGGCGAGCGCTCCAAGACAAACGTCTCCCTGTCTTACTTGGGACTGGCAGAAGCTACTCGATCTCGAGGAAGTGAAGTCATGGGAGAGCGGCACCAAGGTCAACTGGCGCCAAGTTGCAATGCGGTATGGTGTCCACCAGCCTCTCGACAAAACCAAGCTTGCCACCAATGGTGGTCAGATTGTATGTGCAGTCTTAGAAGATGCTGGCATTTCCACAACACAATAATCTGAACGCCTACGGGAAGCCCACGTGCTCGATGTTACCAGCGTACGAAGTCTGGAGTGGCAGTAGCGCAACACACAAAGCTTGCCGTCCTGCAAAAGGAAAAAGAGAGGTTATATGCTACTGAGCAGGTGTGTTGAGCCATCAGCATCGTTCCAAGAGAATTCAAAATTGCCAAGTTTACACCTGGCTCGGCAGTTCCGGAGACGGTTACCAAGACAGTCTGTGGCCAGAAGGTGCCCCTGAGGAACCTGGCAAGACTTGCCATAAACCAGCTGAGTCGCGAGAGTGTTCTGTCTGCTCAGCATTTCAATCGCGACACCATGTCGGATGAGCAAGTACAAGAACGTCTTCAACAACTGCACCTGGTAAAAAAATTTTGTACTAGTATTATATATATATATATATATCCTGGCACTTCCAAAAATCATTTGTCCTCATTTTCTCAGTCAAGCCGATTTGATATAACTAACCTTGCCATATAGGAGGTACACTAGCAACAGATGAAAACAAGTATGTTGGGAGAAAAGATTACCAGTGTTGTGCATATGTCTGCTTTTTTCAGACTCCAGGCGGAAGCATAGCAGAAAAATGCCAACATCTGTCAACTGTTCAAAGAACCATCTACTTAGCCACGTGGGGTGACCATTCTGCACTATCTGGGCATGGGTACATTCAGTACACAATTACACTGATGTACGACCAGGCAGTGTTTACTCACCCAACAAGGGGCTGTGACTCAGTGCAGCGACTTGTGGAGAAGCCTCACGTCTATCTTCTCGCCATGGCATCAGACACTGTTGCAAACAAGCTGCTGTACATTCCGGAGAGGCATGCTGACATACAGCAACTCGCACTTCCAGTCACTGCAAGCAATCTTGGTGAGTTCCAGGTCAAGTTCCGCTCTTCAAATCGGACAACCCCGAACAGCAATTCGAACTCGGCTACAGTCAAGGCGGGTGGTTCAAATGCAGCGGCTGCGGAGTCCACATGAATCTGTACACGAATCTACGCCGATGCATGGCATCACCGCGCCTTTCTGTGGAGGACTGGAAGGTGATAGCAACTGCAGGCATTTACAGGAAGCGAGCGTCCCACGCCCGTCCACTGCAGGTAGGATTAAGAAACAGAGAAAAAGGAGGATTTCACTGTACGGCTACCACATTTTTCACTTGGAGTGAGAATGTCACTATTAACTAGATATTTCTTTTATCCTTTTTTTTTGTCCTCCTAACTGTAGGGGCTCAAGAAGGAGGAGCTTCAGCGGGAGCTAACTGAACGTGGTCTGGACACGGACGGACTTCTCAAGAAGGACCTCACAGAGAGACTAGAGATGGAGCTCAAAGGCACACACAGGGTGCTCACACTGCTCTACAGTTACAAGAAAAGTCCAGACTAGGACTCCAGCTCTGTAGGTGAATAGGACTCATATGGGCATGAAACTTTCCAACTAACCTCACAACGACTTTACTGAAAAAGGTTTTCACTGTTGTGTCATTTACAACTTGCTGTCTTGTACATGTAGTAACTATACCATAAAGGGAAATATAACTGCAACATTTTGAGATGGAACAGTAACCTGCCATTCGTCCAATAAACATGTCTCTGGTTTTCTATCCAACAGAACACCAACTGAGTCTTTGGCAGACCACAACCTGGACGTATATGAGATTCTAACATCTGAGTGATGTAAAGGAGCATATTAAACATGTGTTTGACAAACTTCCAGCCCACCTACACGGTGCATCAAAGACAGCCTTCGACACTTCTATCCATCTGGAGATTGGCTCTCGTGCCATGGTTCGAAGGAGTGACTACAGGCGAGCCGCCACAAAGCTTCCTGCTGTGCTGAGTGGCAAGGTGCCAGAAGACACCCAGAAGCTTGTGCAAATGCTTGCAGAGCTTGCGAAGCTTGCCTACATGACCGAAAGCAGCCAATCACCGCGCACAGTCCTGCGACTGTACAACGTCGCCTTCATTCACGGCATTCTTTGTGTCAAGCTCATGTATCCGCCTAAGACCATAACATCCGGTCAAATGTTTGGCATGTACTTTCACAAGAATACCATCCATGCACCTGAAGATACACGGACGACTGGTCGAGCTGGACGAGCGCCAGTTCAAGGAACTTCGATTGGCACCAACTTCTGGGCGTCCCACTGAAGTTGCAAAGCACCTCATCGAGAAACTGCGGGTAAGGCTACAGGTGTACACATCTTGCATAGCCTGTTTTCCTCCAGTGACTGAATGGTCCTTACAATTAATCTTGAGGACTTGACTTATTCTCTCAGGTGTCATTCAGATATTCCTTCATCAATGTTCCATAATTGATCACTGACACACTGTGAACTCAACTGTTCTCTCCCCACACCATATTCACAGATGCGAGAAGCAACATCTGGACTGTCGCAAGCATTTACTGAGGAAGACAAATAGTTGTCGGTCAAGGCAGAACAGCTGCCATTTCTAAGCTCAGACACAACCTTCACTGAGGAGTTCATTGCCCACAACAAGCGTGCGGTACAAGCTCACCTGAAGCGCATCGCTGATTTCTTGCTGCCAGGTAAAGGAGTCTGGTGGCCGAGAGATGGTGCAAACATCAGGTTCTTTGATGGCACACAGCACCCGACGTCCCGACCAGAAGGTCCACCACTAGCCCACTTCCGAAGTTCAAATGTCGCTCAACAGTTGCGCTTGGTTGATCAATGCTGGCAGACGTGCCCGGATGAACAGGTGGAGTTGCCCATTGTCCAGCTTCGAATCAACAATGGTACTGGCGAAGCGAAATACATCAGGTGGCCACCTGCTGCAGCAGATGAACAACATGTCTTACCAGAGGACAATGCAATGCAAGCAGGTATTGTAGCTCCTATGCTTTGGCATACAGCTATGTATTATTTGGCGAACAGAGAGATATATTTTTTCCACTACACTGTTCTGCCTTTTGCAAAATAAATGCCATGCTAAGAATATCTATCAAGGGCCATTTTTGGTACACGTAAATTAGGTCATGATTGATTGCAGAAAAAACTGCAGCAGCATGTACCTTTCTTCTCTGTGCAGAAGACACACGCAGTGATCTGCATGATACTGGCCCTACCAGGCATGATGATGTCTTCATTACGGAAGAGCTAGACACAGCCGCAGGCAGGCATGATGATGCCATTATCATAGAAGAGTTCGACACAGCTGCAGAACTCATCCCAGCACAACCAGCACCAGGCAGAGTGCAACCTGCACCAGCCAGAACACAACCCGCACCAGCTGCAGTGCAACGAGGCCAACCTGCAGTGCAGTATGCCATCAAACATGGTCGTTCCTTGGCTGTGGTATTCGGACATACCGCCATCGTGGGAGAATACGACCTTCTTCGGGTCAAGGTCAGAGCAGGTGGAACTAATGACGAGGTCAAACGGCTTCAAATTTTGACCAAAGACCTGAAAAGCGCGCTTGTCCTACATCTCGATCTTTTGGAGACAACAGCAACCGCTCGGCAACTCGTTCACAACGAAAGTGTGCGTAGGAAGCTTGCTGAAACCCTTCTTTCTTCTTTATGATTTTTTTCTCTTTTTCAGTGTATGTTGTCTACACGTAACCTGCATGTATCTGAACGTGTGTTAATCTGAGTGCCTGTCCATGCTGTCGATTCCTTCTGCAACTTAGGAGCTTGACATCTTGCGTAGAAGGAGCGTTGACAACATGTTCAAACAAGCCGCCTTCGCGTAGCCCTCCACGCTTCCAAACTACGACTTGTTAACTCCTCCAAAAGAAGAAGAAAAAATGGCTCGTCCGACTGCAGCTGCAGTTTTGAGCCATAGGTGTATAAAAATGCGCAACTCGATCATCGATCCATGCAACGCCAAGAGACAGCTGTTGTTGCATTCCCGTTTTTTTCCTCGCTAGCTCCATAAACTACACACCCACAAAAAAGAGTAGAACTTCGCTACCAGACGCTTCTGAATAGGCTTCAAGGGACAACTAAAGCTCTCTCAACATCTTTTATGATCGGTTGCTTGCTCCGACCCCAACTGTCGGCCAACGTTCGCGTTGGACCGATCGAGCGCTCGTTCTGTGCATGTGGCCACTGCGTACAGGAGTATAGACCATGTGTACATGCATATACGCAAGGCATATCGATACCCGCTTTCCTGTTGCAAGATCAGTCACGATCGTAAAATCAAAGGCGATCATGCAATCTGTGACATCACGCCCTCAGCAGCGGGGTCCCCCTTGACTGAAGTTAATCTACCTGAGAAGCGGTCTGCTATGTCCTCGTTCTGCAGTCCCAGGCGAAGGCGTACTAGGACAGCAAACACCTGTTCCTTCAGCGATAGCTCAATACCTGCCTTCCTGCCACGAGTAGAAGGCTCAGCACGAGTCTCTTTCTCACCCCTCCAAACCTGCAGTTTGCTGCTTTCATCTCCAGGTAACGATAGAATGCCATGAACACTGCCTAACATGGCAGACCCAAGTAATATCTTGTCTTCTCTTCCACAAGGTGAAAGCCGAAAGGACGACGACTCTCCTTGACCTCCTCTTTTCCTTTGGTCAGGTTTGACCTGGACAGTTTGTCCTTGCACTTCTTCAACTCCTCCTGCAAACTACCAATCTCCCCAAACAGGTCACATGAACTGTTTTCCCCAATGGACGTATCCGTGAGAACTTCGACCTCACAAGGAATTGCCACATGGCCATCATGACTGGATTCTGACTTTTTGCAAGGAGCCTCGATGGTCTCACAGGGCTGTGCAGACTTCCTGCATGGCACTGTGGGCAGGCCAATATAGGTGTGATCCCAAGACATCAGGAATGCATTGCTCCTATCCAAAATCAATTCCTGTTCTCTCTCCTCCCGCCAACGATTGTCCTCTTCTCTGCGAATTCTCGTCGCACCTTCTTCCTCTAGTGCAATGACCGCTGATCTCCGCTTCTGGGCTTGGAGGTATCGCTCCATACCGTGACCAGTTTGTCTTGCCGAACATACCTCACCCCTGCGCACGCCGGCGGCACAGCTCGTCTCCTGTTCAGCGACAGGCCTAGATGCGCATTTTGGAACTCGTACGGAAGGCACACAAAGTCAGGGTGAGCAGGATCACTCAACGGTTTTCCACTCTCGAAATGGTCACCACACACAGTCGCTCCGGGACCGGGAAGCCAAGGGCTGCCATCGGCATTCTGCCGCTGAAGGGAAGCCAACCAGAGTCGCCTCTTCTCCGTAAACTGAGCAGCGTTTGGAATTCGATAAATCCCCTTGTCGGAGCCTTTCATTCTCCGGTTAGTGCATTCCAACTGTTGCGATACCCTTCTCTCCACCACGTAGATCTAGAAGGCAAACACTACGGCTTTTCGCTTGCAGCATGGCAGCTCGGCCGGATACCATGGCAACAAATCGAATTCGGAAAGGGGTCACAACGGCTGCTTGGAAAACATGTGCGCTCTGCATCTGAAAGATCAGACTATGTCAAGGGAAAGGTTGAGTTTTGGACTCAATGTGTCTCACGATCAGCATCAGCAAAGAGAGACAGAATGCCTACGCTGCGCTTACCAAGTCTCTGTCATTTGAGTGGAGTTTTCTCCAAAGGATTGTCCCAGACTGTGGAGACCTTTCAAGCCATTGGAAAAGGTGATTGCTGAGAGTTTCTTGCCTCAACTCTTAGGCTGGGCGTTTAGTGCTGAGGAATGACGCCTGTTCGCTTTACCTGTCAAGTTCGCAGGCCTGGGCATCATTGACCCGACTACCACAGCCCACGCTGGACTTGAGACTTAGCGGAACGCTACTGACCACCTGAGCAGCGCCATTCAAGGTCGGTTCGAGGTGAATTTCGCGAAACTTCGGCAGGCTGTTCAGGCTGCCAGGAGCAGGCATCAAACTTCTCGCAAAACAGAAAGTGCAGCTGTTCTAAGTGAAGTCGTCATTTTCGGAGTCCAAGCAGCGTGTTGTGCACAGATCAGCTGACCACCGTGTTGGAGCTTGGCTATTGGTGACCCCCAGCACAAGCGCGCAGCTAGGGGGGGGGGGCTCCCCTCGGATAGGCGAAGGTCCGCCAAAAAAAAAAGAAAACGTCCTGACTCCTGTGCATGTGGTGCAAGAGGTGACGACACCCATGATTGCATAGATCATCATTGTCGTCGGTTAAATCGTAGAAGATTCTACGTCAACACAAACTGGCAACGATGCATGGCACACTGCAAACATTCAGGTCTGCAGGGATCATGGACAGATCATCGATGATGCTTGCCTGTTTCCCAGGAACTTTTACTTGCGCACTGGCGGGAGGTTTCTAATATAATGCCATCATGGGTCGGAAGGAGCAAGAAGAGCGAGAGAGAAAGCTTGCCGCAAAATCTAGTCGAACTTTAGAAAGCTTAGGTTTTCTTCCGGTCTCTAAACGGAAAAGGGGGAGTCCGGCCAGGACGACTCTGACAAGTCTGCTGCTTTCAGTAGTTCACCAGAGACGCTGCCAACTGATGCTGCAGCGAACGACGATCTCCGCAGCCCAAGTGACGAGGCAGGATTCGACGGCGGCAACTCGGGGACAACTCGGGCCTTGGCTTGCTTGCCGCATCTGGTAGAAGTCGCGGTTGTTCAGTCTCTAATTGTACTCCTTGCGCTCCGATGTGCCACCCTCCGCTGGACTTTTTGGAGAGCAAAAATGATGGCGGCCTGCTTTTTCTTGAGCGTAAGGCTACAACTGGTGAAGACTGCCGTACTGAAGCTGTCGAGAAGCACAGCTATCTCAAGCACCACAGAAAGCCGACAAAAGAGCCGCTACCAGCCATGATCTTGAACGGTCAGGTGCGGACTTTCCAGCGGAGCTGGCTAAGCGAATTTCCGTGGATGGTGTACGGCGAAGGAGTGGACGGCGTGTTTTGTGCTTCTTATGCCCTGTTTTGCAGCAGTTTTGCAGTTGAAATCAGTCCCATCTGGGATAATTTCTTCCTTTCGCGGTGCTGATATGAACATACAGCAAGCCTTATTGGCGTGGTCAAGAAGTGTTTCACAGTATGAATAAAATGACCAGCAAATTCATGAGCATGAAGCACAAACTTGGTCCGCCCTCTTCTCGGGGCTCGAGCTCCCTAATCTAGCTGGAACCCTAGTGCTATTGAACATTGACATGAGTCCACATTTTGACCCCAGAGCCCCGTCCGATTCTCATTAGCTATGCCCTTGCAGCATCAACAACAATGCTATGCTGTCACCGAGGGAATTCAGAGATGGGGCTGCGTTGCGCTACCAGAAACCTCTGCTACAGCTGCCCAGTGTTTGCGATGGCTGTGGTGCTAGCTTCTCCGTTGATCACAGGCTCAATTGTCCCAAGGGTGGCAACGTCATCGAACGCCATAATGAGATCCGTGACGTGACTGGCCCTGGCAACTGGTACCCATGGCATACTCACATGACACGTCTGAACCTGTAGTTTGTGAGGCCAGCGCAGCTGGAGGGAGCGCAAGCAGTGTGGCCTTGTGTGTGATCTTGCAATGCGGGGAGTTTGACTGAGGCGTTGTTTGACTTTCGTGTTGGCATACGTATGCCAACCGCCCAGTCACTGCTGTCCTGGATAGCCTTGCATAGGCTAAGGAAAGGAAACATGTGCAAGCATGTTGGGAGCGCTGCGCTGACTTCACACTGTTCATTGTTACCCCTGATGGGGTAATACAGCAAGAAGGGCAGCATTTCCTGAAACGTCTTGGGTCACGCCTAGCTAACAAGTGGTTCAAGAACTACAGCACTCCCAAGAGCTTTGCCCGCACACAGCTGTCACTAGTACTAGCAATCCTGCGGGCAACAGGCCATTGTATTTGTGATGCTCGTAAGAAGATGTTGCCTCTTCAGTTTGAAGATGGGGCAGCAATTTCTCTGCTCTTAAATTAATATGTTCTGAAGGGGCCAGGCTCTACTGGCCTCTTCTTCTTTCCTCTTCTTCTTTTCTTCTTAACTCTAGTTGATTCAGTAATCTGTGAGGGTGGTCAGATGTCTGTGCTTGTGTAAATTTGGCATTTTGACTGTTTATTCATAAGTAGTAGTACTCTCTCTCTCTTTCTTTCTCTCTCTCTCTCTCTCTCTCTCTTTCTCTCTCTCTCCCATTTTCACTATCCGTACATTTGTGTCAGTAGAAGTAGTTCTCACTCGAAAAAAAAAAGTAACCGGAAAATACGTGCT
Organism: Clathrina lutea; assembly: GCA_028571005.1. Lineage (NCBI taxonomy): Eukaryota > Metazoa > Porifera > Calcarea > Clathrinida > Clathrinidae > Clathrina > Clathrina lutea. Next base: position 3,405 of record JAOWAR010103982.1, on the reverse strand, counting down.
GAAACATGGAAAACTGAAAACCACGTGGAGTAGGAAAACCTTGTAGCAACTGAAAACCACGTTGAGAAGAAGAACCGTGTGAAGCTGAAAATCTCCGGGAAGAAATTGAGCCATCAAATATTTCTCTTTTTCTCCATTCCGGATTGACACAGACCGGATTCGAACCTGCGACGAAACGGCGGCTAGCCGAAAGGAACTCCTGGTGTCAGTTGCTCAGACCAATCCTTAAAAAAGTCGGTTTCATGGGGCTTGTTTTGATTGAAGCTTTTGCGTGAACCTGACACGAAAAGACGTGGCCGGACAGTTTATAAGCAATCAAGCATATTTTTCTTTTCTGCAACCCCGATTGGCACAGACCGAATACGAACCTGCGACTAAACGGTGCCGAGCCGTACGGAAATCCCATTGTCAATTGCTCAAACCAATCCACCGGCTCAAAAAAATCGGTTTCATGCATATGGCGAGCTGTGGTATTTCCAAACGACACAGTCGAACGTCGATTCTGTGAAACGCTGTAAGTAAGCTTCCGAACTGATTTTTTTGGGTGTGATATTTGGCAGGAGGAAAGCCTTGTGGCAAGATATCGGTGGTCGTACTCTGTTCGCCGAAAATTGCATGTACTGAAACCATGGTGGAGAAAAACGGAGATTACCGATGCGTATCGTAAGGAATTACTAGGCAAACGCGAGGCATTGAAATGCTAGGTAATTGTGAGGCATTTTTAGCGCCATCCAGACTCAAATTTGAGGTCTCAGCAGGAGGGTTAATGGTTGGCCCGGTCCGGCCGGGAAAAAAAGGATATAATAAATTATATACTACGCTTTATTGGGAGGTAAAACAAGCTTGACACCTAATCTTATTACTAGCACTTGTAAACACACAAACAAACACACGGAAGTACGCACACAAACACACCTCCACGCACGCACGCATGCGCAAACACACACACTCTCATTTCCTTTCTCTGTTCTTATCAGCCTTTTCCTTTCGTCCAATTCTTGGTAAACATGAATCTGTACAATCTGTATGATCGTGGGACTCGTTGTAGCGTCTAGTGGTTTATCCGCTCTTGACAATTCATGTAGGGGGTAACGACCGTTTTTTTTTATGTGTGTGTATGTGTGTTCGACTTTGCTACCCCTTCAATTTATGTGAAAACAGTGTTGTGCTTCTACCTGCTGTTTTAACTTTTTAGCCCAGGACTTAGTTCACACACTCAATTGTCTCTCAGGACAAGAATGAGTAGTCCATGATTCAGAGTATGCCCGAAAATTCGAAGTTAGGATTGCGTGGATGGAGAGTGAGAGCGCGTTTTCAAGGAAAATTCCGTTTTGCATTTACTTTTATTGTTTCTGCCACAACAAATTCGTCGCAGAGTCGCTTTCTTCTTCTCATTCTTGTAAACTGGAAAGGAAGACAGAGAGAAAATGTGTGTCTCGTTGAAGAATCTATCATGAAGCACGAAGAGCGTCCACATTTCGTAAGATGTCTGTGTTAGTCATAGGTTATGTGGTGGGAGCCACCAGACTGTGCCCCATCAGGTTAATATTAGGAATTTTGACCTGAGCTACGAAACTACGAACATGAATAGAGAGAGACAACGCGGGGAAGATTAAGAATGAAAAAGGAGAATCACGTTTCTCACCCACAGAGGCAGAAAGACAGGGAGAGAAAATATCCTTGGCCTCAGGTTGGGCTCGAACCCAGGCCTCGAATTTGCGCACCGACGCTCTAACTGCTGAGCTACGGATATCCACGCCTCAACCAAATCATTCAACTTCGTTTTGTCTCACTGCCGACAGCATTGCTACTGCCTAGTTCCCCGGCTGCAGTGATCCGGGATCCAAACTCGGAATGCGTGCCCCCACCAGGTCAGGCTCAGGAAATGCTTTTCCTGCCCGGGGAAGAATATGAAATTTGTACAAATATTTGTGTTGAGACAGGTGCTAAACCGCACTCTCTTGGCATACCTAGGGTTGTCCATGAATTTTTCTCTTCCCTATTTTATTCATAATGACAGCGCACTACTGATGAGAAGTTAAGGATGAAAACTTCCTTGGAGTAAATTCAGCAGGGACTTTACTTTATTTTTAAACTCATATCGGTGCCCAACTGGCAAGGGAGAAGTACCAAGGGGGCCATGCAGGCCGTAACGATGGGGGGGGGGGGGAGCTCCGCCGAATGTGTTGATCATGTAAAGGTTCTACTCCTTTCTAAAAGTGACTTCTTTGGATTTTTCCCAAATCTATGTTCACGTAGTGTGTATCCGATGGCGGTCCCAGAAAAAGCCCCGTCGAAAATTTTCGTTTTGCCACCGACATATGAGCTTATGAAGATACGCAAAAAGCGAGCAGGGGGCGCAGAGAAATGTGATTTATATTTCGCGCCAAATCGTGGTTACCATGGCAGCTGTGGCCGGATGTCTCGCGTAGATCTACGTGGGTACCGCTCGAACCGCAAAGGACGAACTGTAAAGTAGGAACTGTTCCTCACTACTTTCTGCTGTCCCAGGCAAATCCATCCGCTTTGGCTGTGGCTCATAGTCACTGTCGTCGCTCTCTCCAGGGGAAGAAAAATAATCTGACAAGGACACAGCAGACGAGTCGGAATCACCACAGTGATCATACTCGGCTGCGGAATCATCGACACGGCTAGTATTTCCACTCTTGGAAAGCGCTGAAAACCGTGCACGCTCCTGGGCCTTTGGCCTTGCTATCCGCTCACCAAAGGGTAAAAAAACTTGCCATCTTAGGATGAGCATGGAGCCAGCCGTCACAGAACGGAAGAGCGCTACCGACTCAGTGTGAAACGAAATGTAAAGGCCTTGACCGAGTTGCGGAGTCTATATTCGACTGTTACAGGGTGAAAAACGTGGAAAAATGTACCTGTGTTACGGTAAAGTCTTGGTTTCCTTGGCATTTTGACACAACGAGTTGTTGTAATCAGACGAGGGGAAAAATAATGAAGAAATGCGGGAGATCTCCGTGAGCGACCTTTTGAAAATCCGCCAATCGCTCTCGTGAAAAATTAGGCAAATTGTAGAGCCTAAACCTAGTCCTAGGATAGCAGAAATGGGATATACTCCCTTAATTCTTCCACAAATCACCCAAAGAAAATAGCGACCAATCATACATATTACACACCAGAAGACAGCTGCTCTATGAGAAAATTCAACAATTCAAATTAAAAAACGTTGTTCCGCTTGTATCACGTGACTTCTGTTCCTGCATATGACGAAAAGGGCTCTCAAGAACATTTGTGGAAAATTTCACATCTCTGTGAGGTACAGAAGTTAGGTTTTGAGGAAGTCAAATTAGCCAGGATTAGAACCTTAAAGGGACACTGCGACGCTTTTCAAGATGGCGGATAAGTGTATTACATTTATTCGGCGTCACGACCTCGGCG
>JAOWAR010103871.1:0-12197 GCA_028571005.1 Clathrina lutea | reverse complement strand
TCCCTACTCTCCTGCTTTCTCGGACCCGTCCTGGTGTCAGGCGAGAGGAGCATAGCTAGCCTTGAAGCCGGTTTTTTAACCGGTTGATTGGTCTGGCAATTGCGACCGCGACTCTCGTCTGGCTAGGCGCTTTGCCGCGCAGGTCGGGATACCGCTTCCACCTTTCTTTTTCGAAGCTTGTCTATGATTTACCTACACTTCCGCTCATTCTTTGTCTTTGTGGTATTAGCGTCTCGCCAGCGTTTCCCTTCTTTCTCAATAAATTTATCTATTTATTTTGATAGGAAAATCCCGGAAGGGCAGGAGAACGCACCGAGACTCAAACCCGCGGCACCGATTCGCCTAGCATACCGAAAATCACGTGCACTATCCATCACGCCGGCGTCTCTAGTCTCGAGTCTTGGTGCGTTCTTCTGCCCATTTAATTTTCCTATCAAAGTTCAGCCTTTCTTTCTTTCGTTTATTTTATTTATTTATGCTCACCACCCACGGGTATGTTTGCAGAGTGATAGACTGGTAATGAAGCTTGTGTGACCTGAATGGATGTTATGCTATGGTCAAACTCCGCCCAAATGGGTTTGATCACTACACATACTCAAAAGTCTTGATATTGTGCAGAGCCAAATTACCACGGCGGTTCTGAATGCCAATTTGGTGATGTGTCCTGAACTTACTTTTTCCTTTGCCACTCTCGCTGGTAGCATTACCTTAGTATATACCTGAACTATTGTTTCGCCAAACTCTGTGGTGTTTTTCTTTGGATGGGGAGGCATTTGTCTCAGGCTGTCAGCTTTCTAATGGCATGAAGATGGAGGGGAGTTTGGAGTTGGGGTCTGGTGGGTCGATCTCTTGGCGTTGGGGCCGAATATTGGCGACTGACGTTGGTCTCGGCATCCTTGTGGGGTACTCTACATTCTGCTTCCAAATTCTAGTCTGTTGGTGGTCCTTCTTCTACACTTCAGGTCTGTGGGGGATTGTCTTGATCGAGAAGGATCCTTGAAATATAATTTTTTATTTTGTTATGATTTTCCCCTCTTTTCATTTTTTCCTTTCCCCTCTATTGTGTTTCATAATTTGTCCTACTCTACCCTTCCATTCCTCTCTCCGGCTCACATTCCCTGGCCGGAAATGTGTACACCGGGATCGCCGCTAAGCTACGCGCTACACACGCAAGAGTTGGACGCTTCCCCGTCCATAACGGCATCTTGACTCTGGATTTAAAGATTGAGACAACTGCCAGCAGTCATACAATATTCTCTTCTCCCTTTTCTCGCCTCTTCTTCTTACCCTGTAGGGCCCTGGGACCCGTTGTCATCTCTTAAGACCCCATCCTGTCCTGAGATAGGTCCCGAAACAAGTAGACAGAAATGTCTAGGTTTCTTGTATATAGGATGTTTTTCTTGTATCGGAATGACAGCACCTCAACTGATGATACGGGCCTTCTGCTGCTCTTGTAATTTTTTTAATTTTGCATACTGACAACCGAATCGCATTTCACTTTTCCTTCTAGTCCAACTATATAATATTCTTTGACACACACGGATGACAGTGATCGACTGATGAAAAGGGCCATATGCTGCTGCTCTTGAATTTTTCTTTGCTTTTTTCCTTTTCTTCGTGTGTCGTGCTCGCCGTTCGTCTAGCACCTTTCTTTTTCATTATGACACACACACACCTTTCTTCCTTTCCCCCGCCTCTTTTGCTTTTTTTTGTATGGCCTTGGGACGCATTGTCATCTCTTAGTGCCCTAGCCTGGCTTGAGTTAGGTCCCAAAACAGGTGGGCATAGAAATGTCTATGTTTCTTGCAGGATGTTTTTCTTGTATCGCAATGTTGGCGACTTAACGATGAAACGGGCCTTCTGCTGCTCTTGTAGCTTTTTGTTTTACTCACTGACAACGGAGTCGCATTTCACCTTTTCCTCTGGTCCAAGGATATCAGTTATTGACACACACACACACACATACACACACACTCACACGAACACAACCTCACCCCATATGCAGAGAGTTTACATAATAGCATCGTGGGTATTATCAATCACCTGAGAGTCACGACAAAAATAACGTATTCACATCTCATGCATGTTGTAATAATCTTCCAAGCCTGTATTCTGGATAATTCATAAAAAAAAATGTAAAGAAAAACTCAAGAATGGCAGTGGAAATCACACATGAATAACAAAAGAAGGGCTTGTGTGCGTGAAAACAGATACAGAGACAAAGAGACAGACAGAGTCAGTCAGGGAGAAGGGGAGTGAGGTTGTTAGATAGGATGCTGCCAGAGGCAATGACTTGGTATTGATTCATGATTTGAGGTAGTCCTGTTCTTTCAAAAGCATCGTATTTACTTCATTGCAGCTGGCTGCGTGCCACAGTAAAGCAGTTCTCTCTTCACCGGTGCACTGTGACTGTAAGCAAGGGTTCCGCTGCAATGCTGGTCCTTCTGGGTTCCATTCATAGTTCTCGACCAGCTCGAAGCCATCATGCCGATTGCTTGAAAGACTTGTTGCGTGGCCCAGGCTGTGGTTTCTCCTCCAAAGGTCAGCCGCTGATTTTAATGAAATGGCTTCGTCAGGACACTCAATCCTGCAGTGCCCTCCTACACTGAGGACCGTGAGTTGGTTGATGCTGTGGTCTTCGTCAGTAGATTTTTGCTCTTCTCCGCCTTCATCGGTGTGCTGTGAATCACCCTTGCTGCTGTCTGACAGTCGAATAGCAATGAGCCTCTCCACTTGCTGGCAGTGTGCGGCGAGAACACCAAGGAGGTGTGCCTGTACACTGTCTTCAAAGAGGAGGATGAGGCCGGAACTAGTTCCCACCCACAGCAATCCGTTGGCTGAACACAAGCTGGTGATGAAGAAGTCTTTTGGTTGATCACTCACTCCTGGGAATGAACGGCTGTCCTCTTTGAGGTCTTTGTTGATGTTGCGCAAGGGAACAGCAACTTTATGTGACTTGAAGTCCCACCCGGTGAGGTCAGCACCGTGGGCTCCCCACACTATTGTCTTCTCTGATGACCTCACAAGCTCCCTAATAGGCACACAGTCTTGAGACAAAACATCATTGTCTGAAGACCGTTCTACTCCAGCTTGGCTCCTACGGATTTTGAACACAACAAGGTTACTGTCTTCTAGGCCAAGCTCAGAAATACACCACAAACTGAGCTGGTCTTGGTCTTCAATGGCGATTATCTTTGCTACTGGGCACTCCGTTTGGCAGTTGAAATTTCCAACCAGCTTGGCTGCAGATGTCCGCTCAGCAAGCTCGTAGCACATAATGGCACCATTCTTCAATCCAGCAAATGCCAGGTTTTTGTGTGACGCTAGGGAGACCACAGGGTGATTTTGGGGCAAATCGTGGTGTCTTTTTCCAGGGAAAACTGTGGTGAGGTCAGCATAGACATGTAGCTCCATGTCCAAGGCAACGACAAGTGCACTGTCGTCGGTTATACAGCACACACACGGGCCATTTGATGGCTGGATTTCGCAAATAGTCTCCACCAAGTACCCACTGGGCTTCATTGGGAGTGCCTGGACTTGTCGCGAGGCCTGTGGCTGGCTGTTGTCACCCATGATCGCGATGAGGTGCTGCCTCTGCAGACCGATGGGCTTGTGTGATGCCTGGAGCGTGTTGACGTACATGTCCTTACTCAGGCTCCAGGAATGAAGCAACAAATTTGCGACAGCAGTGTGCAGGAAATGAGCGACTTGTTGTGCAGATGGCCTCATGACAGGCTCAGCCTCAGTGCAGAGGTCTGCGGCCATTAGAACTGCTTTGAGGCCAAGTCGATTGTGGCTGGCTTTAGATTTGATGAGTTGCGACCACCGGCTTGCAGCCTGTGTCGGCCCTCGGCCGTCCACTTTCTGCTCATTTGCTACGATCTCATGAAGGAGAAGTCCCAAGCCGTAGATGTCCGCCGCATAATCATACGTTTTGTTGGACTTCACCTCTGGTGCAAAGTAGCCTTCTGTCCCGATCTTTTCCTGAAAGGAGCCAACAGTAACCTGGACAGCCACGTCAAAGTCAATGAGGCAAGGAAAATCACGAGATAACGGCAGCAGAACATTGTCGGGCTTGATGTCCCGGTGGAGAATATGCTTGCTGTGCAGCTCGGCCACACAAGCAGCTAGCTGTGCACAGATTGCGTGCCATTGCATGCGGGACACCGGGGGATGTGCATGCTCCTCATCGCCAGCGTTCTTAAAGTAGTGATCCACGTGAAAGCCACCGTACGTCATCACCAGGGAAATATTCTGCCTTGAGCGCATATTGACATGAAGATATTGCGGAATGTACTGGCTGTGCTTCATCAGGGAGTAGGCTGCCAGCTCAGTACGTGCTTTCCGGATCATGAAGAGCGGCAACAAGGCCTCCTCTCTTGTGTACGGTTTGAACATCTTCTTCGCCATGGGCTTCCGCTCTCCGCTAACATTGAGATCCCCGTAAGTGACAATGGAGGTTGCAGCTTCGATCTTTGATTCTGGAGATTTGTCAGAAACAGATCGAGGACTAGTTGCCTGAGGCGGAAAATGGCCTGCTGACTCCCCCGTTTGGCCTAGGAGATGTGGCTGCGTGGATGGCTTCAAACTTCTTGTCTGAGTAGTGGCTGACGTTGAGGCAGTTTGTTGTGTGCCGCCTGGCTGGAAGTCCTCATCCTTGCAGGATGGAAACGGCGGGTCGTAGTCCTGCAGTAGCAGGTCAGCAATGTGGAGCTCTGTTGCTTTCTCTTGCTGATGTTCACTACATAAAGTGCAACTGTCGTAAAACGAGACTATTCGTGGACTTCTGCGTGCCAGAGCAACTGGTGACTGCAGACCAGCGTGCAGGTCCATGGCATTTGAGCGGAACTTCCAGTCCAGTAATTCTTCTGCACTTTGGCATTTGCAAGTGATGCTCTTGTCACCTCGGCAAACACATGACGGGCACGGTGTAAAGATGCCAATTGCTGGTTGTGGAACCATATCTTCACACTGTTGGAACAGGTGGTCGGTCAGTTTGCCAATCCACTTCAAAGCTTGATCTCTGGCCACTGTAAGGAGAAGATTGTTAGGCAAGATGACACGCCGCTGACTCTCGACCTCGAAAGTCAAAGCAGTGTTTAGCTGCATGCACAGGCTCACTTTGCCATCCTTGACCAATGCCACCCCCGTTTGCCACACATGACAGAGCGATTGTTGACCTTCTGCTCTTGAAGCATGTGATCGGTTTGATTCCACAAGAACGTGAGACTCAGCTGGGTCATTACAAGACTCCGTGGGATCATTGCAAGAATCTTGGCTGGTCAGAGTCTCACCTTGATCACGCTGCCACAGTGTTATCATGCTGGCTTGGTAGCGTTGCCATATTGCTTGCAGTTTGTCGTCATGAATCTGCAGTTTGAAGAGGCGGTTGATCTTGCTTGACGGCTTTGCAGCGATGAAGTCGAGGGCGAGACCTGGCACGTCCTCAGAAACCGAGTGTGGCAAGAAAATCGACTGGTGAGCCAGCTGGAACGCCAAGCCTTCCTTTTCCAAAGCTGCCCACACACATGCAATGGCTTCTTCGTCGCACGTGGTGCAGTTAGGGTAATCATACTCGCGGAGGACATTTCTCAAGTCAACAAAGGAGCTCTTTGGGCAGATGGCACGAGGATGTTTTGACTGCAACCTCATGGCATCTCTGAGCAGAGAGAGAAGCCAGTTCATGTCAGTCAAGACGGTGGCAGGTGTTGCCGGAGAGCAGCCTTCAAGGACCATGCCACCCCCTGCCTCCAATAAGAAAGAGTTGAGCTTCTTCAGCAAGTTGGTTGGTGCGTTTGTCATCATGGCCTTTATTAGAGGAATGTCAGCCTCAAACGCATCGTCCAGAAGCTCATCGAGGTTCATCAGAAAGTGGTGCTTAACTCTCCGCATTCGCCTCAGCCTCTTGAGAATCTTCAGCTGATTCTTGTCCACGAGTTCAGTCCTGGACAAGGGACGTGACCAGCTTCGGATTTGTTGCAGCAAGGTGGCGTCAAGCTTGCTATCATCCTTCCTGAAAGCCTTCATGGTGGTGGTGTAAACAAATGAGTTCCGTGGCGGACGAATTTTGGCGCGGGGCTCTGCATTGACTGTTGTCACAACGAAAAGAAGGTTGGCATGTGAGGTGTCTTGGGAGTCACCGTTGATGATCCTGGAATAAATATTCATCTGTTCCTCAATGTTCGGGCTCGATGCAGCAAGGTCTTGTCCACCGGGAATGTGAATGGCGTACAGGTGGGACCCTCCAATTAACTTCTTCAGCAACCTATACTCGTCAGCATTGCCGACTTTGAGAACATTGGCAACATGTGTGTCAGAGGATGGGCTGATCAGCTTCTCGAAAAGGATCCTGCGATACTCCTGGCTGTTGCCCAGGACAGCAACTTTCGCCAAATCAATCTTCTTGCAGACAACCTGCATATCTGCCGCCAGCTGTCGTCTGACTTCTTTCACGTGAACGCTACGAAATCGCGGCGGCAGGTTGTAACAATCCTCCATGATCAGCTTTTCCAGATTCAGACAGAGAATTTGCCAAGGGACTTCCAGGATGTTACGGTTGTTGCTGATGTTGAGCTCGGTCAGTGTGGTGATGAAGAAGATTGCGTTAGGAATATCACCGAGGGCATTGCTGGACATGTCCAGAGTAGTTAGGCAGGAGCGGGCAAACGCTTCCGGTAGGTCCACCAGCCTATTCTCAGCGACGTCCACCTTGGAGAGAGACGGTTGCACTGATTGAATCTTGGGCCAGTCGCTCAACTCACAGTGGCGAGCGGTCAGCTCAGTCAGATGCGGAAGGTCAAAGATTTGCGCCGGCAGTGGTGTCTCCAGACATACCTCGCTAATGTTAAGGATCTTCAACTGCTTCATGTGGAAGATCACGCTCGGTAGCTTGGTCAGTTCAACTGCCCACTCAAGGACAACTCCTTGTGCTTTCATCATGTTGGCATGTGTTTGAAACGCTTCAAGCAGGTAGTCTTCCAGGTCGTCATCAATGTTGAGTCGTGCCCAGTCAGCTATGCCTTGGTGGAGGCAGCTCGTCAGCAAGAGGAGGATGTGAGCACTTGTGAGCAACTTTTCATGAGACAGGGCAAGCTTGAAGATCGCGCGAAGAAATTCATGGATCTTCAAGTGCTGGGCGACAGCCATGTCCTGCCAATCCTTGACACATTGTGAGCACTGATGCAAGAAGACCTGGGCATTGGGGTGGATGAGCGCAACGAGAGATTGATGGTTACCTTCCTGAGCCAGCCATGCCATGAGGACAAGGAGAGCCGTCTGCTCTTGCTGATCATTTAGAGACTGCCTGACTGGAGCAGAGGGCCTGGATTTTGATAGTGCCCGGTGCCTTGCATGGGTACAAGGCATCCAGTCATGAATAAAACGGTCTTGAAGCTGCTCGTTATCAAGGCCAATTTTGACCAACTCCAGGGCTTCTTCTGCGAGGCTGTTCTTAAATGCGTAGTCCAAGGCCTTGCCAAGAAGACCCTTTGAGACTTTCAGAGCTCGAAGTTCACCGGAATCCGTCTTGCTGATGTCAGCCTCATCATGCCCGGCATAGGCTTGTTTAAGGGAAATGAGCTCCCGGCGAGAGGCATTCACTGCTTCGACCCGCTTCTTGAACGCGTCAGATGATGTAAACTCATGCGGTGGATTTTTGACGTGATGACAGACAGCTGAAACAGAAGGAAACAAGGAAAGAATAAATGAAAATCTGAGTGCAATAGGCACAAAGAAAAAATAGAAATGAACAATATGAGTGTGACTAACTTGCTCAATATGCCACGAACAGTAGGGCACACAACCCCTGAAGAGCATTCGGCTAAGGCATGCAGGACACCTTAAATGCCCATTTTTATGGATTTTTGCAAAAAAATATTGAAGCTGCACAAACTTGGAGAAATCTGCTGGCAATAAAGCATGTTTGTTTGGGGGAGGGTTTCACGGTTCTGGTACTGTTCATTTAGGTTAAAAAATCTGATTGAGCTTTTTCAACAAAGGCTTATTTTGGTAAGACAACTTCGCCTGAATCAAGACTATTGCTGGGGTTTCTTTCGGGTTAAGAAAGTTGAGAAACGCTTAGAGATGTTGACTGAAAAGACGTTCTGACTGCCTGGGAATTGAGGAGTGATTTTGGCACTCAGTGAGATGACAAGTGTCAGCCGCTTCCCATGCAGACAGAATGGAGAATGATCAGCTAGGGAAAGCGCGCCGGGGGCCTTGGTTTGTCCTCACAGATCCTTCCCTTGGTTTAGAGAAATCTACCAGGAGCTTGGTAAAGGCAACCAGCTTCGCATTCTGCAATGAGTTTTACTAGCATCCGATACCCATGTGATAAGTGTTAACACGGGTTTTGGCCACTTCAAGGGAAGTATTGACCGCTGTGCACTAATCCACTTGACTCATGAAGGAGGTGCAGAAGGCGGGGTTGGCACTGCCAATGACTCCAGTCTCAGTGACAGGAACAAGGGAAAAGTACTATAGCAAGGAAGCAGATTGTTAGCTTGTCAGTGTTATGTCAGCAGAATTGAATTCAATTGTCTAAAGGTACAGCAAGAAGGAAGGACATTGATGGTAGGGATTATCGGTGCATCCTTTCGGTCTCGACTTCTGTCCTTGACCTCGGTGCACAACGACGGCGTGGTGTATTTGTTTTCTATTTGCTTGAAGAGAGGCAAGGGGAGGGGTACAAGGCAACTAACCCTGTTCATTCTGAAAGAAAAAAAAACCCCTAAAACTTGGGACGGTCCATCAGATACTTCCTGAAAAAGAATTCCTTTTTTGAGGGCCTCTGCAAGGCCTCTCAGAACCAGCAAACACAACTGGTCAGCAGTTTTGAATGCTGCAATCAATTACCTCCTCCACACAAAGCGTGACCTTTTGTTCATGATGTAGGATCCAGCCTTCAAGCAGGGAATGGTTGACCTGGGGATTACTAGAACACTTACCAATCAAGTTGACAAGCATCCTACAGCCGTGGCTTCTCTCTGACTCCGTGGCTGTGTCAAGAACGATGAGCTTTTCGAAGCCATGCATAGCATAGACATCAATCTTCTTCCTTTCCCATGCCTTTGCTAGCTCAGCCACACACCCAGCGTGGCCCTCCAGAACAGCCATGGACAAGGCCGTTTCTTTGATTCCACACGGTTTGTTTGCATCAACCTAGCCGCAGAAAATGAAGGATGAAATTTTTTGTGTCAAGCAGAGACCACAAGAAGCAAATGCATGAGCTGCTTGCCGAGGATTCAGTATTTCCTGGAATGTGTGGACCAATTGGTGTGCATACATGGCCGTGCATTGTTTTTACAACATGTGCGCGTGTGCATTTCTCTGTCACACTGTAAATATGTGCATTTCTCTGTCACACTGTAAATATATGCATTTTTCTGTCACACTGTAAATGTGTGCATTTCTCTGTCGCGCTATAGATGTGTGTATTTTTCTCTCACACAATAGATGTGTGCATTTCTCTGTCACACTAAAGATGTGCACTTCTCTGTCACACTGCAAATATGTGCATTTCTCTGTCACACTGTAAATTGCGCATTTCTCTGTCACCCTGTAAATATATGCATTTTGCTGTCGCGCTATAGATGTGTGCATTTCTCTGTCACTCTACAGATGTGTGCACTTCTCTGTCACACTGTAGTTGTGTACGTTTCTCCCTCACACTATAGATGTGTGCCTTCCTCTGTCACATTGTAGATGTGTACATTTCTCTCTCACACTGCACATGTGTGCATTTCTCTCTCACACTATAGATGTGTCTGAGTGTGACTATGGTTATGATTATGTCTGTGTGGCTGCATACGTTGTCAACCCAGTGGCAGGAGAAGTCGCAAGGTTGCCCGAGGTAAACAGACAATGCAATTCACTCACAGCTGATCAACATCAGTGCACGTGATGAGCAACGAGAAGTCCTAAAGCTATACACGACAAACCTCAGAGCGCCACTGACAGTTATAAGTGATGATGACATTGAAGCATGATGTAAACTGCACTAGTGCACAAAGCGGTGAAATTTCCGGACGCTAAAACATGACTTTAATTGTATATCCAATGCACAAAGCAGATCTGGCCGGTGTTTTTTGTTTAGAGCTTCTGATACCAAAAGGGGTGTAGCATGTCATAGTTTTTCATGCTGTCCTTCTATAGACTGATCCTTCTATTGACTGATCCTTCTATAGACTGATCCTTCGATACGCACCAGTTGGAATTATGTTTTAATGGGATGCGCATATATAGAAGTTATGGGTGTTTTTCTGGAGTGCAGCACTGCAACATCTACCTGGAAATCAGTGCATGCGTGCCTTCTGACGTTCCATCCTTCTTCCATTCATTCCTTTTCTTTTAGTTTTTTTTTTTGCAAATGTAACAAACACCCAAGTCGAAGACAACAAGCGAGCAAGTGTTTGCCCCAGCTCTTTGAGGGGTTCGACTAATGTCTTGCCGCAACTTGAAGGCTATTTGTATTCTGCTTGTGCAACCAGATTCTTCTCCCTTCCATAGGGTGAGAGTTATGATTCATGCCAACAGGGATCGTACCTTCCCCAATGCGTACAGTAATGGACAGTTGCTAACATACGAACCGACTTGTCGCTTCAGCTAGGTAGACCCTTTACACAAGCCACCACGGCTTCATTTCAAAGGCGAGGAAAAACGGATTACGGGGCGAAACACAAAGAGGGTAAGAGAGAGAGAGAGAGAGAGAGAGAGAGAGAGAGAGAGAGAGAGAGAGATCGACCAGCAGAGCTGATCGTTACACAAACATGACCTGCTTCCCTGTGAGTTTGCCTAGTGTCCAGTGGAGGTTCCTTACTGCATGGCATCATTTTTACACCTAACGAACTTCGGGCGTTACGCCATCAGAAAGTTTCATCCACTGTTGCCACTGGCAGCCTTGATTAAAGCTTATACAAATGGCAAAGATGCCATCCGAACACATTGAGCGGGATCTGGTAGGTCTATTTCGGCGCGGACAACCGCGGATGCTGCCCAATCACACATGGCACTGCTGAGTGTAACGACGCACAGCGCAAGCATGCACAGACACACACGAACACACCTGACAAACAGGCCATACCTCATCGATGCCGAGCAGCGATTCGACGATAATGGAGTGCCCTCTCGAGCAGGCTTCGTGCAATAGCGTACGACTGTAGGCGCCTCCGGCCGGGATGAATTGACCGAGCTTGGCTCGTTTGTTCAAGTCCATTTGTCCCGCGGCGACTTCGTTCTTGAACTCCTTCTCACAGCCATCCTCACACAGCTGCTTCAGCCGCGGCCAGTTGGGCTCTTGGGATGATGCCATGCTGCTGACGTGAACGTGTCCGTCTCGCCGCTCAGCGTCAGGCAACTTGTTCGACTGCACAACTTCAATTAGGCGCCGTCCATCGCCCGTGATGCGGTTATCGTTATTTTACCAGAAATGCACTGTCTTGCTTTGAAGAGAAGCGTCGCAACTGAATGCTTCAGGCAACAAACGAAGCAAAGAAAGGAAGATTAGAGAACGCGTCCCCCCCCCCCCCACGACCGGACCCGCCAGTTAGTAGCAATTTTCGCAACCAGAGGGCGCCGCAGTTTGCGGGCTGCGGGCGGCGCCGATAGCGTCGCATCGAACAGCGCAACCGTCAATGACGGGGTACATACATACATGAGTCTATTAATTTTACGACATTTCACTCACGTCACACGAGGCCAATGCGCAGTCGCGGCGCGGCTGGTTGCCTCGCGCACTGCTTGCTGTTTCTGATCGATCGGTGATGAATGACATATTGGTGCATAGTGATTCCGCGGCGGAGAGCCCCGACGTTGATCCGCAAAATTCAGGACGCTGTGAATAGAGCATTCCTTTCTGAACTGATGATGAAATACTCTGAAAAGATGGCTCTCTTTGCAGTTATTCATCGCGCTATCGAACTTTCCCTCCCTCATTTGTGCTAGTTGGTCATGATCGAAACACAATCACCTCTCCTCCAGGCAGCGAAAGGGTCATAGGAGCAGCTGGCGCCTGGGGTAGGGATCGAAAAAGCCAAAGAACTCACGTGCAAGAGAGGGCGAGAGAGAGAACGAGAGAGAGCGAGAGAGAGAGCGAGTGAGAGAGAGAGAGAGAGAGAGAGAGAGAGAGAGAGAGAGAGAGAGAGAGGGAGAGAGAGAGAGGGGGGGGGAGGGAGAGAGAGAGAGGGGGGGGTAGGAGGGGG
>JAOWAR010103760.1:0-12197 GCA_028571005.1 Clathrina lutea | reverse complement strand
CCCCGCTCCCTCGTCCCCGCTCCCTCGTCCCCGCTCCCTCGTCCCCGCTCCCTCGTCCCCGCTCCCTCGTCCCCGCTTATCCTCCCCTCCTCCTCCTTATTGAATTGCTGTGCTGGAGTTTCTGTGCCAAACTTGTTGATAAAGAGATATCACATCTGGTGATGAGGGATTGGCTTCTGTTTCCATGCAGCGGACTCTTTTGGCTTTTGACGCCCTACTTGGAAGGCGTTTCTGCTGAAATGACACGATGCCCACAAGTAAGAAAAACTTTTGGACCCTGCTTCCTACCTCCTTATTGATGTTATGCTGTCTCTGTTTTTCTTTGCTCTACACCCTCTCTCTCTCTCTCTATCTCTCCCTCTCTCTCTCCTCCTCCCTCTCCTTCCCTCCCCACCCTCTCCTCCCCTCCCCAACCCTCTCCTCCCTTCCCCCAACCTCTCTCAGTATGTTGCCATTTGCAACAGCAATTGTTTTTGTCCGGCATTGTTTATGACTGTTCCAACCCTTGTACTGTTGTTGCTATTGTCCGTGATTCGTGCTGGCTCTTGGGAAATTCCTCATCATCTGAATATCCTGTTGTTGTTTTTTTTTTTCATGCTTTTCCCCTTTCTCTCTAAAGATGCTCGGAGTGCAGCCTACCAATGGGAGCAGTATGCTGCAAATATTCAGGCTGTGGCCACAGCTATTCCATACCACATTGGAGTCGGAAATCATGGTGGGTTCCTAAAGTTTTTTGTTCAAAGTTCTCTTTTATCATGTACTTGATGGTAGTGGCCATCTTTTCTCTTGGCCTTTCTTCATTGGTCTTCTTTTCCTAAGGCTTTTTTTTGTTTTTGGCTTCTGTTTCTTTCTTTTCTCTTCTGGCACTTTCTCGACAGAATATGATCATGTCAGGTGAGAAACACTGTAGTTTGTGAAATGCTATACTTCTGCTACTTTTGACTTCCCTTGATCTCTCTCTCTCTCTCTCTCACTTTCTCTCTCTCCCTCTCTCTCTCTTCCGTTCTCCTATTCTTTCTCGCCTACCCCCTCTCTCCATCTCTTGGATACCACCTCTAATGTTTTCAGACACTTGTTGTATGGATGATCCCATCCTTCAAGAGCATTGTGCTTAATAAGTCTTCTTCTCAATCTCCCAGGACCAAGAAATGATCGCTGCTTCTCGTTTCACTTTTTCAGAGTCTGACCAGTGCAGTGCAGTATAGTACAGTGCCTTGTAGAATTTCAACAGACCCTCTATCCAGTGCCTTGTGTAATTTGAACTAACTAATTTCAACAGATTATCCATCTATCCTGATAAGCCTTGTTTATTTCTTCTGTGTTATTGTGTTATGAACTCTGGAGTGAGTGGTATCTCATACTTCGCGCTGTAGTGTAGTTACAAGGTGCTCAGTGAATTGGCCGAATTTTTGTTTTTGTCTCATTTATTTCTTTATTTCGACCCATGGCTAGTCGAAATTATCTGCACAACTAATTTGGCAGTAATGTTAATGCACTAGGTAGGGTTTTACCCAGATTTGAATGCATCTTCTGCTCCATGTCACCGGGATTTAAGAATAGGTGACTGATTGCTTCTTCCTGGAAAAAACATTCTTTACTGTCCGCTGCAAGCAAGGTCTCTGTGGTGAATCTTTTCTTCTTGTCATTTGTCTTCTGTTATCTTTGACATGGCCTTTTACTCTAGAGGTGGTGAGAAGGATCCCAGTGGTGCGGCCAGCAATGGCTTTCATCCCAGCTACCTACGGCGACGACTCTTCCGGGGAGTGCGGAGTTCCAATAGTGAACCGGCTCCACATGTAGGTGGAGAGTAGGCTATTTCTGTGGCCACTGTGTGTCTTCTGTGCATTTGTCAGCAAATGCCTCCTGTCAGTAGGAGGAGATGCTACTTTATGCAGTGGGGAGCGATAACCTCAGAAACCAGTGTACACTCCACACCATGTCTGGTGTGAAATTGAATGAGATTCTCATCGCTTGCACAATTTATTGAATGGAACAGATCAAGGGGAAGGGGGGGGGGGTTGGGGCAGATATTTCGATCCAGAGGAGCTGAACCAACTTAGAGGTTCACCTGTGTGCCTGAGATCAAGCAACTTTGCATTCAAGGCTGATAGCAAGCTGAGGAGTGTCTTGTGTTCGTATGCTTCTCAAAGGCCGGACAACGGTAACAAGATGTTCTGGTACAGCCATGACTATGCCGGCATTCACATGGTGTGGCTGTCCACCGAGCACAACTTCACTCGCGGCAGTGCCATGTACGACTGGCTCAAGAAAGACCTGGCCAGCGTTGACCGAGACGTCACTCCGTGGGTCTTCCTCATGGGTCATCGGCCCATGTACTGTAGCCGCACGGGGGAGCCTAATTGGTCAGTGACATTTGCCCAAGTCAAAACAGGGTTGCCTGAGGAGGGCTTGGTGTAATGTGTGTTTGTGTATCCCTGTGTGTTACTCACTCGTTCATTCGTAGATTTATTCATTCATTCATTCACGATGTGTGTGGCGCCATACACGCTAGGCTGAGTATCCATATACAGGGGAATATTTTCTCCCTAAAGAAACGCCCTGATTTCAAAATCGTTTATGGACTTAAAACAGCCCACATGGACACACACACAACAACGCCATCATCAACAACAACAACAGCAACAACAACAACAACAATAATAGCAAAAATAATGGAGGTTCACCTGGCTGGGTGGACTGCATTAAGACATCTCATTGACTTGTTTTTCACCAGCACACCAGTTTTACTACGATGTTTCAACCAGGATTGCCTTCATCAGGCTTGCAAACTGGAAAACGCAGAAAAAACACAGGCTTGTATACATGAGCATCGCTTAAATAAATTTGTAGGCAACGTTGGCTACGTCCATGCATAAACTGACGCTAGGCTTTCTTGCGTTCGATGAATTACTGTCGTTTTGTGATGCGTAGCATCAAACTAAAAGATTGAACTTGTAACAGGGTTGGAATGATGCGCTGAATGCTTCCTGTTCGAGATGGTTTCAAGATGTTTTCTCGTTGCGATAGTTTATACATTAGTATTAGCAAAAACCAGGTGAAAGGATAGACAGTTTAGTGCAAAAGAAAAGCTGAACAGCGCGAAGTAAAGCATAGCAAAAGAAAGCCTAAACGAGGAAAAAGCACTCACTGGTGCTAAAAAAAAGAAGCGTGAGGAGGTGGAAAGGTCTTACTTAAGAGGAAAAACTCCCAGCCGCAGGGTGCTTACGTTTAATCCCTTACCCTGATTCATCAAGTTGCTTTATTGCCTTGCTTCCACTGTGATTGATTTTTTTTGGTTTGCAGGATAATTCAACTTCACCAACGTGAGGAATACGAGGACCTCTTGTATGAATACGGAGTGGATCTCTTCTTCACTGGTCACTACCATTCCTGTACGTACCCTCAAGTCCTGTTTAATATTTTCTCTGTTGCCTTCCATGTGATTGGTTTTCTTTCATGGCGAAAGACCACTGTGCCAGAAAGTTTGTGGCTGAACGTAGATTCGACAGTTGCTTGTGCTTTAGTTCCAAAGTGTGAAAGAAGCTAGCCTAATGCATTTCTACTCTGCACATTTTAGCTCGTACTGCTGTAGTGTACTTCAGAACTGTTCAGTTCGAAGAGCCACCAATTTTCAGACCGTGCTTTGGTGGAACGTTCGATTTTGTCTGTTACCCCAGCTCACGAGAATGATTCGCTTTGCAGATGATCGCACGTGTCCAGTCTATCGCAATGTGTGCCGAAGTGATGGTGGCGAAGCAAAGGCAACCGTGCATCTCATGGTGGGCATGGCGGGAGCTGAGCACGGTCCACCTGATGTAAGTCGATATCTCAGAGTTTTGAGCTATCATCAGAAAGCTCTTCATGTACTAAAAAAAAAAACTCTGTCTCTTCTTAGCCTTGTTGTCACCATTTATCATCTTCCCTTTTCCTCATGACGGGAATTTTTTAAAAAATAAAAAAAGCATTGGGTGGTTTTGTCTACCCATTGGTAGTCACAGTCTGCAGTTTTGTGTAACAAACTTCGGCTTACCTTGCCCATTGAAGTTCACCCCAATGCAAGTGCAGTCTTATGTTTGATCTTGATCCAATCCTTGTGCAGGCAAGGATTTCGTTGATTTCACATCAAGCACTCAATTGAGTCAGGCTTCCTTGATTGCCCTCTTTGGTCGTCTCTCTTGTGCCCAAGCCCTTCTTCCTCCCATTTAGCCTCTGTCCCCCTCTCCCTCCCTCCGCCCTTTTGTTCTCAATCTCTCTCTCTCTCTCCGCTCATTCCCTCTTAAGTTCTCTCAGTCCCCTCGCTGCATCTCACAATCTGTTCCTCTTGCCACATACAGTGGCGGCCGGACATCACCTGGTCGGAGTTCCATGCCTGCGACTATGGCTACAGTCGTGTTCATGTTACTAACATTACTCACGTGCAAGTTGAGTACGTTCGAAATTCCGATGGTAAGGTCATTGACCAAGCGTGGATAATCTCCAACCATCGCTGGCACCGAGCAGCACAACGATAGGAAGGTTCTCTTTCGTGTTTCAATCAAGAAACCTCTCTTTCTCTCTCTGTCTGTCCGTCTCTCTCTCTCTCTCTCTCTCTCTCTCTCTCTCTTTCTCTCTCTTTCTCTCTCTCTCTTTGTTGAAGTTTTATTTTTGTTTTGAATTGAGCAGTTTCTTATTGTTATTTTATGCACACTCTGAACTATCATTGTAAGCATTAGCATCCCCACAAACGGCGAGATGGAATCTCGCCCGCTCTAGTACATCCCTTCGTAAAGCTGAGCTTCCCACAATCGTCTTGGCAACTCTTCTCCTGTACTGTCGGACTGCATAATGTTGACATTCTGGATCCCATGATGACAAAATTCCAGTTACCATTATGAAGACTGATGAGAAATAATATTGGCACATGCTGCCTGTTTAATAATACACATCTGCTCCCGTCTGAGATAATAACTAGAAAGTGACAGGCGCAATAAAAGCAGGATCTTTGGATGATGATTGTTCCCCGTGTCCCAAAACAGTATTCTGCACTTGGCCATAAGTGAAAACTACAAAAAAAATTAATCTTGAGGTCAATGTTCTTAGGGCCACTAAGTCCACATGTTCCTGAAATTCACAGATGAACTAGTTTGGTGAACTGTTCGGTAGACGTATTGCAAAGTCATGTTTGCCTCGTGAACGGGTATGGCTCTGGCATAGGGAGATTGAACACAGAGACTCAATAAGTGATTGCGTTTGAAGCAAGCCTTGGTCGTCTCTTCATCATCCTCTTCTTGGACAGGTGCCTGCTGTGTTGGGTTCGGAATGGAACCTTCCATGCCATCATCCTCATCTTTTCCCACAGTCTTTTCTGCTTTGGATAAATGCTTTGTTGCCAAGGACACGGAGGCATAGACCAACTGCAGGTCTGGGTTAAAGTATGCGGCAAGGGCAGCAAAGCCAGACTCGCCGTGGAGGAGATAGTCACAGCGAGAGAGAAGCAGCATGTCTACCAAAACTCCCTTCCCCTTTGTGAAATAGTTCCATTTGACCATCTTCTGACCATCCGCCGCTTTCTCTTCCAAGCTCTCACCATTACCTTGCACTGTGTCAAAACTCTCATCATTGATGTGCTCTGCACGTTTGCTTCTTGTGCTGGCGGTCCGAATTCCCCGAGCCTGGAAGAAATCTTCCACCTTGTCAATACTCTCCTGGTTGTCGCCACTCACAAAAATGGCAAGCGACTTCTTCTCACCTACACTTTGATCGGATGATATCTTCCTTCTCAGCTTCCTGATGAGCTGTTGAGCCAGAGCAATCCACTCGGAGACTTCAAGCACTCGGCCAGCTTTCAATTCCAGAAATTTATCGGTTCCTCGAAGATGAATTCCAACAACGAGGTCTTCTTGCAAGAAATGTTCTGACCAGAAGTTGCTGACTTCTAATGCGATCACATCGCGTGGCTGTACGTGCCTACTCATAATCCAGTGAACGTTTCTTCGGAGAGCTTGGGTGATTTCATTGTCAGAACCGGGGTCTTCCACCTCTTCATGGTTGAAAGCATAATTGACCAGAGCTGTTTTCATTCCCCCGTCATCGCCCGCGATCACAGATTGAGAAAGACATACAGCACCATTGCTCATGATGTAACGATTAATAGCATTGCTCTGTTCTTCGATGGGATTCAGCACTTTAAAGTAGGAGTGGAAGTAGTTTGTTCCATTTGCTGGTCCACAGTACTCCGAACAGTCAGACCAGAAAGCCATGGCTGTGAGGTTCATCATCTCGCAAAGGCGAAGGTGTTCAAGCGTCTGTAAAAGGAGACCACCCATCCCCTCGCCATCACACGACTCTCCTATGCTTGGCTCTGACACGCACAGGGGCTTTCTTCCACCTAAAGCTTTCAGCAGAGAGGGGTGTTTAAATTCTTTTTTGGGTCTGTCCTTGTCATCGCGATCGTTCTGCGGTGTTCGGATGTACACTGAGAAATCACTCCGCTCAAGGTGCGAGCCATCATATAGCAACATCCAGCCAGACCTTGGGGAACTCTTCCAAACCAGAGTGAGGCTGATAAGAACATGGACAGCACCAACTGCAGCAAGGACACATAACAGTGTCATGATCATTCTGTGGAGCCCGCTTGATGGCATTGCCATAGCACCCCGAAAGTTTATGCCTGGAGAGGATGAGGGGGGGGGGGGGAGGTTCATAGCAGTTAGACTTGTGGATCTTGCTTGTGAGCTTATCTTGATCAACCCTCCAGGAAGCATGAGTATATGACAACGAGAAGGGGCATTCAAACAATAATGGTGTCAGGAAGTAATGAAGTATTCTGCTTTAGGGACGACTCAAAGAACTGCTTATCTGGCAGCCTTAAAACTATATACGGCCTAGAGGCCAGAGTACACTGAGGAGAACATGCATGCCAATGTGCAATCGAACTGACTGAAATTGTCAGACCTAGCTACAAGAAAATATGTGAAATGTTGAAAATGGTGATCACCGCTGTACATGAATAGTAGTGGCCATGGTGGCACGAGCGCACCTAGCAACGGGTCCGTTGCTAGGGGCTCTGAGCACACTAAATTTTGCAGATAACGGAAAATAATCAAATCTTTAAAAAATACGGAAGGCTAACCGAAAAATCCCCGTTCTCCCTCGATCCTGAAACCTTGACCGCTCGAAAAATCCCCGTTCTCCGTCGAAATACCCCGTTCTCCGCTCGACAAAACACCCTCTTCTCTCTGAATCATCACGCTCGAAATCGGCGAGTTTCTCTCTCCACACTCAATTGCAAGGCTCGGGAAATAATAACCCGTTTCTTCCGCTCGGCAAAACACCCCGTTCTCAAATCGAACCTCCTTCAAAAGCCGAATTTCTGACCACCCGTTTCCTCTCGAAAAAATAAACAGAGTTTCTCTCGTCAAGCTCGGTCAAAAAAAAAAAATTCCCCAATCTCCGTCGATCGACAGTTTCTCTCTCCAGTCGTTGATCAAAGCTCCACTTCGAAAGTCGAACTTTGACCCCGCCATCGAAAGCCCTGCTTTCACTCATCGATTCCATACTCGAAAAATACTCCGCTTCTCTCTCCGATTGAACCTGAATCCTCCTTTCTCAGATCCAACCTTCTTCGAAAGCCGAAATTCTGTCCACCGTCGACCGAAAAGCAGTCAGCCATTGGAGATTTGATCCCCGGGAACCCCTTTGACAACTGGTTGAGTGTAGTCTGACATTACGCTTGGCCTTGTCGAGTTGTCTATGACTACGCTGTTGTGGGCGTGCATGGAATCGCTACGCTGTTGTGGGGGTAGGTACATATCGGACTGACATGCAACAACCTCATATGCCGACACCAGGGCGAGTTGTTCCTACGCTACGCTGTTCTGCATATGTGCACGCGACCTCCTGCTGGGCGACAGAATACGACATGGGTTTTGGTGTTTGGGGAAAACTAGTGCTAAGTTGATGTATTCAAACTTGCGAAGCGAAGCATACCTATGCGGAAAATCCGCGTGACTACAACCGTCTCTGTCAATCAGTTAAAATCGACAGTTTCTCTCTCCAGTCGTTGATCGAAGCCTTCTTCGAAAGCCGAACTTTAAGCACGCCGTCGATCTTCGAAAGCCCTGCTCACTACACCGTTGATTCCTCACTCGAAAAATAGTCCGTCTTCCTAGTAATTCTCCAATCGAAGCTGAATCCTCCTTTTTCAGATCCAACCTTCTTCGAAAGTCGAAACTCTAACAAAGCCCCAGGACTTCAGATCCTTCCCCCCTCAACCAACGGCTTGAAAAAAAAAACCGACCGTGCTATGATTTCCAAAGTTATTACGGCTGTAGATGAGTACGCTGATACGTTGTATGCGTGGGCGTCCATGCCAAGCAGCCCGGCCGAGCCTTGAAACAAAAAAAAAACAACTCGTCAGTCCTTGCTCTCTCGTTCTCGTGTTCTTTCTCCCTTCATCACCATGACCGACGAAAAACGAATTTTCTTCGAAAGTCCTGCGAAGCGCCTTCGAAAACCGGTGGACACATTGAGCTTTCGCTCCATTTGAAAAATAAACAGGTATACATCAACGTACTGTTCTCTTCGTAGCCAAGATGCTCGACAATCAAGCAATATCTTCGAACGTCCTGCGAAATGCCATCCCTGCGCAAATAACCGGCGGACACATTGAACTTCCGCACCATTTGAAAAATAATTAACCATTGATCAAACCGTCTCACCAACACATTTAGACTGACAGTCCCTGTATCTCACGAAGTATTCGGCAACGGTAATCCTCATTTCGTCCGAAACCCCGTACTTTTTTCACATTAGTGACCGGCGAAAGTCAATCTATAAATTCGCGAAGGGCTCGCAAGGAACAATCGAGAATGTACTGTAGCTGAAAAACTGACAATGGCTTGTAGCATTCCTGCGAATACTGTTCAAGTGTGATATCTCGGTAACTGTAAAATCACCGTTCAAAAACCTCGACAACAGCATCCGGTCAAAACTTTCACAATCGACCGTCGTTCAAATTTTCAGGATCAATCTCAACTCGGATAACCACGACTAAGCAACTCTGCTCGTAAATTTCGGTAACCGGCATCTGATCACTCGAAAGTCCCGCGAAACGCCCTGCGGAGATAACCGCAGCTGCATCGAGCTTCCGTATGACGAAGGCCACCACAGAGTAGCCGAAACTGTTGTTATTTACATACACACACTGACTTCAGAAACAGGAATTCAAACCGTTTTTAGGTATGTCAACTGCTTCACCCTAGTCTTTAAAGTCGGTCATTAGGATTCTACAGTCTCGCCTTTGACATATTTTGGTTTTCAGGTCGTTCTCACCACCAGCTCGAAAGACATTTTGTGTAGAAAGGCTCCTGAGCGTTTATCTATATGTAGTATTGTTTGTACACTCTTCCCTTGATCACTCCGCACAGTGGTTCACCATATAGGTGCAGGTACAGACACTGCCATCACTTCAATGAAGACGCGGAAGTCCTAATAATTCACGGTGATATTCGTAGTGCGCTGTTGTGCCACGTGTGCGTTAACACGGGTCTCCTTGTCTTCTCTCTTAAGGTATAGTTCGCTTATTTACCAGTTGGGAGTCTGCGACAACCACCGACAGGCATGAATTACCAACCAAGGAAATAACCAGTGGGTTCTCCGAGACAATTCTAGTGGCTACCCCTTACCCCAACTCAACGTTTAATTCGTCTAATATAGCGGATTCGCCATATTGTGTTCCTATCCCACGAACAGTTCTACAGGTGATCCACTGCCAATCCCTTAGGTTTCGTCTCATCCGAGCATTTTAGTTCTTGCTTCACCGGACTCAACCATGGGTTTAAAGCTCACTTTCTTCAAAGATTTATCCATTAGTTTAATCCAATCAAGAGCCCTGGAATTAGGTAAATGACAAGTTATTCTTCAGAGTACATTTCTTCTCAAGTCGACGGATTTATAACTCTAAGCTTTTCACAATCGTTCTGAAATATGATCCGTGTAGCCGAATTGTACACCTAAAGAAGTAGAAGTGGCGAGGGTGGTAATGCGCCACCTAGGAACGGGCCCGTTGCTAGCGGGCTCTGGCGTCACTGTGCCGTCATGTTGCTAGGGGGCTCTGGCGTCACTGTCACTTCATATGACGTAAAGCGTGGGTGGTGATGTCACGCGTGCGATGCGTGGGATGTGTAGTAGGTGTAGTATACGGTGTAGTATCGGCCCTAACTTGTACATGTATATGTACTATCCGCTCTTCCTAACCCGAACGGTAACCCTAACTCGAACGTACATGTTGCTCTAACCCGAAAGTAACCCGAACGTAGCCCTTACCTTATGACGCAGCTTTTTTCGCAAAATGTTTCGTTAAATTTCGCAGATAACGGAAATAATTCAAATTTGAAAGTAACCGAAATCTCCGTTCTCCGTCGATCCCGAAACTTTGTCGGCTCGAAAAATCCTCGTTCTCTGTAGTATCCGCTCTTCCTAACCCAAACGGTAACCCTAACTCGAACATACATGTAGCTCTAACCCGAACGTAACCCAAACGTAGCCCTTACCTTATGGCGCAGCTTTTTTCGCAAAATGTTTCGCTAATTTTCGCAGATAACGGAAATAATTCAAATTTGAAAGTAACCGAAATCTCCGTTCTCCGTCGATCCTGAAACCTTGTCCGCTCGAAAAATCCTCGTTCTCCCTCGAAAAAGCCCTGTTTCTGCGATCTCCGAATACCCTCTTCTCTGTCAATCGATGGTTCAAGCTGAAGAAATCCGCCGTTCTCCGTTCTCCGCTCGGCAAAACACCCTCTTCTCTCTGAATCACCACGCTCGAAATCGGCGAGTTTCTCTCTCCACACTCGCGCTCGGGAAAATAAATGCTCCCTCGAAAACACTCCCGCTCGACAAATCCTCTTCTCTCCGCTCGGCAAATCCTCGTTCTCCACACGCGGCAAAACACACTCAAGAAAAAAAATCTCTCCAACACTCACTCTCGGGAAATCCTCCACGCTCGGCAAAATACTCCGTTCTCAAATCGAACCTTCATCGAGATTCTCAAGTCTGTTGTCCCACACACAGTTCGACAAATCCTTTTTCTCCGTCGAAAGCCCTGCTTTCGATGCCTCACTCGACTAGCCGCTTCTCTCAACCTTCTTCGAAAGCCGAAAATCTGACCACCGTGTAATCAGCCATTGGAGATCTGACCCCCAGGAGCTACATGTACTTTGACAAATAACTGCGTGTTGTCTGAAATTACACTTGACCCTGTCTGCCAACACCAGTGCGAGTTGCCCTACGCTACGCTCTCTACATTATGTGGGCGCGGGCACGCGACCTCATGCCTGGCACCGATCCCATGCCGACACCAGGGCGAGTAGCCCTACGCTACGATGTGTGTGTGTGTGTGTGCGTGTGCATAGCTGCGCACGATCTCATGCCGACACCAGGGCTAGTTGCTCTAAGCTGTACTACATGTACATGTGGGCGCGTGCACGCGACCTCATGCACTTGCACACGACCTCCTACTGGGCGACAGAATACGGGGTTGTATGACTAGCATGTCACCAAAAAGGCAGTCACGTAGGTTCACAATGGACCGTTTCACAATTATTGTCTGGGCACGAGCTTCCAGGCATCGTGGTCGTTTCGAGCTCGAGGGCGCCGGGAGATCGACGCGTCAAGATGCAACTGTAGAGTCTGCAGATATCGCTCTGTCGCTGATGGAGTTCCTCGCTGTCTTTTTTCTATTTTTTTTTGTCGCGATGAGTGAACAGTTAAGCTTAAAAGATCACGAGGAGCATCCTGGAGCCTCCTGGACGGTACCTCGATTGAAGGAGTTTCTGCGTTCGTCTGGTGGTCGGTTGTCTGGAAAAAAATGCGAACTCGTAGAAAGGTACGTGTACAAGCTCAGATGTGCTGCTAGAGCACTGAACTTCCGCTGTCCTTCTTCCTAAACTGCTTCTCTCCATCCTTACCTTGGTTTTTCAGAGCGGAATTTTATCATCAGAATCCTGATGCAACCAAGTCCAAGAAGCCGGCCTCTTCTGCGGGAAAACGTGGCGATGGGAAGTTGCAGTCGCAGGTGATCTTGTCGACCTCTACCTCAACGAAGTTCCTTTTTCCGACGGAAGGATGGACGTCAGACCGATCCCCTCTTTGCCTCCCATCACCGCTACCCTCATTTTGTCACATCTGCTAAAGACGGGGAAGGTCACTGGTGGGGACAGA
>JAOWAR010103649.1:0-12198 GCA_028571005.1 Clathrina lutea | reverse complement strand
TTCCACGCGAAGTTCGGGGGGGGGGGGGTACTTATAATTTTGATATTAGAAAGTCGCGGACATCTACGCGATACTACGCGGACGGAAACCGCGCAAATGATGGAAAGAAAGAAAGAACAGGGCAAAAATAATCGGACTGCCACGACCGGGATCGAACCCAGGTATGGCATTGCGGGCCACTGCTCTATCAATTGGCTATCAAGCCAGTCCGGCACCCCAATCATTTTGCGCTGTTCTGCAACAGCGAGCTAAATGTAGCTACTGGAAACTAGACTGTCGAAGCTTCCGCCGGGACGTTGTGAATTTTTTTTTATTGGTGAACTTCCACGCTAAGTTGGCGCGCGTGGTAGTTATAATTTTTTTATTTTGTGTGTGTGTGTGTGTGCATGTGTGTGTGCGTGCGTGTGTGTGTGTGTGTGTGTGTGTGTGTGTGTGTGTATTTTTTAACATTAGAAAATCGTGGACTTCTACGTAAAGTGCTACGCTGACGGAAACTCCGCAAATGATAGCGTCAGCACTTCACGTAGAAGTCCGCGATTTTCTTATATCAAAGTCATAACCACAGCGCGCCCGAATTTCGCGTTTAAGATTAACAATAAAAAATATTTCACATATGTTCCGGCGGAGGCGTCGACGGTCAAGTTCTAAATAAAAAAAATAGCTACGTTTAGCTCGCTGGACAAGAACAGAGCAAAATGATTCGGTTGCCGGACCGGCGCGATTGCTCCGTTGGTGAAGCAGCGGCCCGGATTGCCATTTACCCGCGTTCGATCCCTGGTGGCGGCCGTCCGATGACTTTTGCTCTGTTCTTCCTTTCTTTCCATCATTTGCGCGCTTTCCGTCAGCGTAGCATTTCACGTAGAAGTCCGCGATTTTCTAATTATCAATATTATAACTTCCGCGCGCCCGAACTTCGCGTGGAGGCTCACAAATATATAAAAAAATTTCACAACGTACCGGCAGAGGCGTCGCCATGCAGTCTAGTTCTAAGTACATGTGTAGCTATCTTTAGCTCGCTGGACAAGGACAGAGCAAAATGATTCTGTTGCTGGACTGGCGCGGGCTCGATCCCCGGTGGTGGAAGTCCGATGATTTTTTTTGTCTGTTCTTCCTTTCTTTCCATTATTTGCACGGTTTCCGTCAGCGTCGTATTTCATGTAGAAGTCCACAATTTTCTAATATCAAAATTATAACTACCACGCGCCCCAACTTCGCGTGGAAGTTCACCGATTTAAAAAAATTTCACAACGTCCCGGCGGAGGCGTCGACAGTCTAGTTCTAAGTAGCTACGTTTAGCTCGCTGGAGTGAACAGAGTAAAATGATTCGGTTGCAGGACCGGCACGATAGCTCAGTTGGTGAAGCAGTGGCCCGGATTGCCATCTACTCGGGTTCGATCGCCGCTGGCGGCAGTCCGATGATTTTTGCTCTGTTCTTCCTTTCTTTCCATCAATTGCGCGGTTTTCGTCAGCGTAGTACGTCACGTAGAAGCCCGCGATCTTCTAATATCAAAATTTTAACTACCACGCTCCAGAACTTCGCGTGGAAGTTCACAAGAAAAAAAAATTCACAACGTGTCGACAGTCTGCATGTAGTTCTAAGTAGCTACATGTAGATCTACATGTACGTTTAGCTCGCTAGACAAGAACAGAGCAAAATGATTCGGTTGCAGGACCGGCGCAGGCTATCCCCGGCGGCGGCAGTCCGATTTTTTTGCTCTGTTCTTCCTTTCTTTCCCTCCTTTGCGCGGTTTCCGTCAGCGTAGTACTTCATGTGGAAGTTCGCAATTTTTCTAATATCAAAATTATAACTTCCGCGCAGCCGAACTTCGCGTGGAAGTTCACCGATAAAAAATATTTCCCACGGTTCCGGTGGACACGTCGACGGTCGAGTTCTGACAAGCTACGTTTACCTCGCTGGACAAGGACAGAGCTACATGTAAATGATTCCGTTCCCGGACCGGCGCGATAGCTCAGTTCGTGAAACAGTGGCCCGAATTGCCATCTACCCGGGTTCGATCCCCGGTCGCGGCAGTCCGATGATTTTATTGTCTGTTCTTTCTTTCTTTCTTTCTTTCTTTCTTTCTTTCCATCATTTGCGCGGGTTTCGTCAGCCTAGTACTTCATGAAGAAGTCTGAATAAGACTGTTCTTCCTTTCCTTTCCATCATTTGCACGGTTTCAGTCGGCGTAGTGCTTCACGTAGAAGTCCGCGATATTCGAATATCAAACTACCACGCGCCCCAACTTCGCGTGCACGTGGAAGCTTACCAATAAAAAAAGATCTCACAACGTTCCGGTGGAGGCGTCGACAGTCTATAAGAAGCTACGTTTAGCTCGCTGTACATGAGCAGAGCAAAATGATTCGTTTGCCGATCCGGCGCAATAGCTCGACAAAGCAGTGGCCCGGATTGCCACCGGATTTGATCACCGGTCGCGGCAGTCCGTTGATTTTATTTTCTGTTCTTTCTTTCTTCCTTTCCATCATTTGCGCGGGTTTTGTCAGCGTAGTACTTCATGAAGAAGTCCACGATTTTCTGATATCAAAATTACTTTTGTTCATTTGGGGACTGCTCCGCGGTTGCAACTGCATGTCTCCACGTGTACTGTTGCCGCTGCCCCACTGGCTGGTCAAATGCTAACTGGCAAGACGGCGAACCGGACACAATCTTCCCGGGTCTGATCGATACATACTTGATGTCCGTGCACGGTAATATACACTAGGAGTATCGGGGATTCGGCAAGGCTAATCCATTTAAGTCAACTTTGTTGACGGTGATTATCCAGACGTCCGATTTGATCGATCGACTTCGCGGAATAACAGCATGCACATCATCAACACGGATACGATTAACTCGATGGCGACAGCTCGATTGTTGAGAAGCTATAAAAGGAGAATTTCAGTTGTAATTTTTACTCCAGAAAGTTTATGCAAAGTATCGATTCTGTTAAGCGGCCAAAGACCATCTCGCTTCTTTGCTAGTTCAGCTTGTTCTGACGTCATCCCGAACGTTCTGTGATTTTCCAGGACGATACAAGAAGGTAATTCTTTTGTCCCTGAAAGGAATCGTGGAGTGGAAAACGCAACTCTACCGCGTAAGTGCTATGAATCGTATGATGAATATTTTTGTGCATTACTCTGGAAAGGTCCGGGATAGAGATGAAACAAGTTCCGCTCCACGAAATGTTTCCATGGTTTCAAAGCTGTGCCATATTAATATTAATGTTGCGATCGGGATCGCAATTCCTGCAATCCTTGATCATGAATACCGGATTTTCACACCAGCCAAGCTGCCTGAATCTTCTTTTAACCGTAAGGTGGATTCTATCGCGGGGGATTTCTGGAGGTGCGATTATTGACCGAGCAGGAAGCATTTCTTCTGGTCGGAAACGCGGTCTTAGCATGAAGGCGAGTCTTTCCTGGTCGGGGTGCCGTGTAAGCTGAGCAGGCGACAAGCACACATCCGCCGCCGGCGGGCTTTCCTAATCTTCTCGTGTTTCCTTCCTATTTTAGGTGTGTGTATTCATAACAGCTATGGATGTCTCCGCCTGCGCTACGTATGTCACGGGTAAGTGGACCTTTATCATTGCATCATCACAGGTATCGACCCTTCGGAATAGGAATATCTCCTGTGCGGCCTGAGCGTCAGTATTGATTGCGTGGTTTGCGGTTGCCTTACGGGGATAAGCAACACGGCCTTTCGCCCTGGGCATGGTTCGTAACTCGACTCAGTCCGCATCAGCCCTCACTCTGGCGCCCTTTGTAGTTCTGGCTTCCCGTCTGTGGTGTCCCAAAGTCAGCTCAGGCTAACAGCTACCACATCCCTGGCTGGCGTTGCTTTTACTCTTTTTGATGAGATGTTTCCTTTTCTTTGCTTCCCGACAATTTCTGAGGATTGTAGTCAGGGAAAAGAAAGGAGTTTCTTTACTTTTGCGGAGAAAGTTAACCCTCTAACTTAAATTTACTCAATAGTGAAGACTCCACACTGCTGTTACCAGGAATTGTGGAGCCGCTAAATTGTATCCATCGGCCAAGAAAGCCCGCACCAGTAGGCCTCAGGCGACAGCGGAACTCCACCTGCGTAATCAGGCGGAGATGTTGAAGCGTTGTAGCCGAGAGAAAAACACCTGACGAACCTGTTTAGAGCGCACTAAAGTCTTGTGGCCAATGCATATGGCCCTGATCACCGCCGCCTGAGCTTCATATGTTCTTCCTCGCTCCCTGTACATCATTCACATCGGACTGCAATCACATCTCTCTTGCGGGTAAACACAGGAGCACTTTATGTATTTTACCATTCATTGCCGCCTCTGTCGTTGAGCCCGATATGCATCACAGTCTCCTCCACCTTACCTCTGATCGTGGGCAGTGCTCTGTCAGCGCAGATAGTCGAAGTTCATATGTTTATCACAACCAATGGTGATATTTTTTTCGCCGAAGTAACTATGTAATGCAGCCTATGGAACGATCTTTACCATTGAAAGCTAAAGAGACAAAAAGTTCAGGCATGGGTTATGTTCCGCGTTTTGATTTTTTTTTGCTAATATGAATACTTTGGTACTTCTCCGCTGTTCGAGAGGTGCTTTTGTATAGCTTGTTGTTAATATCCATTTTGTGGACAGAAATTTGTGATGTGTGGGAGAACTGATTCCTTCAAAAGAATTGCCACTTAATGGTACAACTGTTTTCCTTTTCTCTTGATTGTATTTCATTCCTTCCTTAGATCCACATATTTGGCAAGTGCACCTTGTCATATTTCTACTGGCTACAGCTCTGCCCAATATAGCAAGCTTACCAGTAACTGACTACTTCACACAGATCCCTGCTGGTGAGTCTGGCATGGTATCCATCATGTTTTCTTCCTGTCTCTTCAGGTCACCAGTCTTGTGTTTCGTAATCTTCGTTATCTGTTTCCTTCGCTTTCTAGCCTTCTATTCCATGTTTCCCATTTATGTCTCTGTTTATTTGAAAAATCTTACACAGAATTTGCCCATCCTCCTGGCTGCCTGTGTGCCTTGCGATGTGCTGTGCTGTCCGTTTTCTCTCCAGCTAAGAATATTGCTACCTCCTTTCATTCCCACAGGGAGTTACAGTGAGTATGCTGGTGATGTCCTTGTTCCAGCCAATCAAAAAGAAAACACCATTCTTGCGGAAACACCAAAAAGAAGAAATCTTCAAAATTTTCCAGCTTTTCAACTAGGCAATGCATCTTTAAATTTGGAAGTCACACAACCTGCGGGTCGTCAGTTGGAGAGTTTCTTCCATGCTACCTTCTTCTCGCCGAACAACGCTTCAACAAAAATTCAGCTGCTTGCAACTAGCACCCCACTGTCCCTTGAGCACAATGTCATTGATATCAAAGTCAGTGTTGTGATTTCTCGCAACTGTAAGCTTCAACCAGCTTTGTGCCGATCCGCAAAGGGTATCTCGAGCAGTGTTATTTACATCTGGACTCTCTCTGTTCATCCATTCAAGCCACCTCAAGTAAGGCCTGACCCTATTTTCATTTTGGCTGAAAAAGCCATTCCGACGGACGTTGTTGCTCAGCTGCCTGTTGAAACCGAAGCCACGGCAGTCCACCTCAATAATGGCTCAATCATCAAGTGGGCAGCCAGTCTTCAAAGTGTTCAGCTTGTAACAAGTATGGGACAGGAGATAATTGTCGATGCATTCATTGACTCGTCACAGAGTAATATGACAGTCAACTTGTCGCTAAGAAGCGACTTCGGAACCCTGCCAGCGATGAAAGGAAAATCCACATTTGAGTACACTCTTAGACTACACAGCTCTGTGAACACGGCAGGTCCGCATCGGAACTGGAGAGCCTTACAAGATTGGACCTCCGTGAAAGTGCACTTCACTGTCCAAGGTGTGTAGTAAGCACTCTGCCCAAAGGTGGATTTTGTCCCTGTTTATTTGCTTAGCCAACATTTCATTTGGTCTTGACAGGATATTGTTTTGGTTGTTGTACCTGGCAATCATTGCAAGTAGCATTGACCAAAATGTGTAAAGCTTCTATTTTTTCTTCCCTCTTCGCTGCAGTTGAAGACCACTGTGATCTTGAGTGTCAAGACTTGAGATCATGCGAGAACACGTTCAAAGGGCACAGGTGCAAAGGTAAGCCAGGTGTGGCTATGCTCTTGAAGACGATGAGTCTCTGCAGAACAGAATTTCATACATTATTAATTGTTGTGTAGCAGGATGTTGATACCTTGTGAATATGCTGTTTTATTTCGACACTTACTGGTTTTGATTAGTAAGGATAAACCAAGTCTTAAGTCGAGCTCTACCTTTTGGCAAATATCAAAACCACAATTTTTTAAATTTATTTTGGCAGCCGTTGCTTGCTGGAAATTTAGGGGCCTGAAATTTGACAATTATTGCCAATGTTAGTACTGTAACATACTGTTGGCGGCTCCATAAACTATGACTACATTTGCACACGTGTGGTCGCGTATGTCAGTGTCACACAGCTCATTTGGATAATTTGTATTTCCACATATGGATCAAATTGCAGCCTGCTTGATCAGGTGAAAGTCCTTTCGCTCTAAGGCAAGGGACGTGTGGCTCTGTTCCATGTCCGTGTTTAAGGAGCTCTTTGCATGACTTTCGGCTGGAAATGATCTTGCTTTAGGCTGCTGACTTGGCTACAGAAGCCTTCTGCGTGGAGAATAATGCCAAGAGAATCCGAACTTTACGATTGCACACAGAAGGCTCGGCAAATAGCTCGGCACTATTTTGTAGCTTGAGACAGCATCAAATTGCGCACAGACTGTAGAGCCTGTTCATAGTGTGAAACTCTGGCTTTCTGCTCCTTTTGCTAAATCTAAGGAAAAAATGAGGTTTCATTATTCCCTCCATGTTGATATGGATAGACATGCATCGATTCTATCAGCTGGGACGAGCTTTTGGATCCGAAAACCTTTTCCCAACTTGTGTAATTTTAAACAAGGCATGCGCTGGACAAAATGCGACTTCCATTGGAACTTCGACCACAGTGACAAGCTAACTATATGTTGTCAGTTTCCTCCACTTTTCTTTGCGCAAACTTAAGTACAGGGTTGCTAATTGATCTGTTTCTTTGTGGGGGAGCTGACCAAATGCTAAAGGCATGAGGTCCAGATCTTGAGCAGTTCTTTCACCTTGCATTTTAAGGCTTATGATAGCCAGCACTCGAAGGAATTAGTACCAGGTGCGCTTCAACAAGCTTTTCTGAAAGCCACCAGACAATAATGTTAGTTGAAGAAAGAAAAGAGTTACAGATGAACCAAACTGTGTGTGATTCATTCGCTATGACGGTCCTAGTTCTGGTAACAGGATTCTGTTCACGATCGTGTTTTTTTTTGGAGAGTTGCAACTCCTTTCGAGTGTTAAGGAAAATAATTCAAAAGCGACAGTTTGGTGATTTGTAAGCATCTATTGTATTTGAAGATTATCTTTAAAGCAACAAGTATGAAGAAGGACCTGGCAGACACCTAATGGTTGAGAGGCCAGTGAAGCTTCCCAAGCTCTGAAATGATCATGCACTAAAATTGTGGGACGTCCAAAGTGTTTACTTCTCCGTACGAGTAACCGAGTTGCACCGAACAAAGACAAAAAGTGTTTGTTGCTCTATGTGCTCACCACTTGTAGGAATAGAGCTCATTAGCGTCAAGAGAAACTGAAAGTCTACGACCAAAAAATTGAACCATCCAAACCATTTGACTGATGTGAGCAATTAGCAATGAGATTTCCATTCAGCTTGGCACTGCTTCATTACAGTTTTGAATCCAGGTTGTGTCCGTGGGGTGCTTATCACTGTCGTTATGTCTCTTTCTGCAAAGAAGCTCTCTAAAAATACTCACAGTTGACCAAGAAATTTGCCCTCTTTTTGGTCCGGCCTTAGAAATATCAACCTTTTCATCCTATTTCTGTTCCAGCTGTAATTTTCAAGGGGCCGGACAGTTACTATGTTGGACCACAGAAGCTAACGTTTCAGGAAGCCCAGCAGAGCTGCTTCCAAATCGGTGGCTTTCTTGCGGTTCCTTCAGACTTCCATCGCTTCCATTTTGGCATGACAGTGAGCCGACGTGCCATGACTTCTCCTCTCTGGCTTGGACTTAAGACGGTACTTACATCCAAGGGAACCATTCTGCAGAATGTCATGACTGGGCAGGATGTCACTGGGAAGAATATTACTTCCAGGGTTACGAATTTTGAAAATTTCACGGCTGGTGGGTGCATAGCTGCCATGACCAATGGGGAGCTGAAATTCCATGACTGCTCAACAGAATTTCAACCGCTGTGCCAACAAGGTGGGCATCTTCTGGGCAAATTAAATGTTCTTGCCAGGAGGAGGGCTGATTTAACTCGGGGGTTATCAATAAACTTTTGCCTTTTCAACAGAACTTTGAATTAATCCAAATCAGTTAAATTTCCACAAAAAAGTTTAATTTTTTCTTTTTAACAACGAGGAAGGTTTAAAACAGTTTATGCTATTGACATTGGTGTTGACACCGAAACACCTACCTCTCCCACACTTCTCATCATTGTTTTCTCAATTGTGTCTGAATGGAGCTCTATTTTTGTAGAATTTACAATCCAGGGCAAACGAACATTCTTCTTTTCCAAATTATATTTCTTAAGTTGCTTTTGGTAATAATGCAGCCAATCAAGATTACAAGACTTATTACACCCTCTCTCTCCATTTCTCCTCTCCTTGATAGCCTTTAAGCCGTGCCTCCAGCAGCAGAGCACCAAAAGCTACATGCTCTCTCATCAATTAGCAGGATCCTTTGATGAGGCACAGTCAATCTGTCGCTCATACGGTGGACGACTTGCGGTTCCTGAAACTCCAGGAGATGTCAAGTGTATGGAACAAGCCTTTCAAGACTTGATGTTTCATCAGACCACTCCGTCAGTCTGGGTCGGCGTTGTTGTACAGAATGGAGTTGTGAAGCCGATGGAAAATTCTGGAGTGACACAGCTGGCTCATTTTCCTCTCAAAAGGTCACCGTCCTCAAATCTGCAATGCGTTTCTTACAAGCAAGCATGGACTCCTTCACATTGTATCGGAAGCATTAATTACTTCCTTTGTGAGCGAGGTAAGACCTAGAGTTGATTTCTGTCGGCAGTAGTGTGGTGCTCTGGATTGCTTAACTGGAAAGTAAAGAAAAAAGTTGCAGCTTCGTTTTTAATTTTCTTGTGTGAGATTCCTTGTGAAAGTGTCACGCGTCTTGTCTGAGCTCGGACATTTGTCCATTTGCAATGTCCATTACGTGTGGCAATCAAAACATTGCGTAAAAAAACACAACAAAAACTTATCAAAGCCCAAGAGAAACATCAAGGTGAATATGCGCAATGAAGTAGATACTCGAAGCGAACGGGGTGGAGGTCAGACGAAGGTAATCACAGCCGAGCCTCAGACTGAGTGCTTGGTCCTGGTTTGATCACGTCACACCCAAACCCCGAGACTTTGAAGAGCTTTCTTTTGACCCTGCTCAAACCCTATTTTGGAAGCTGTGTCGCCTTGATCACACCAGTGGTGGCTTGATTGTTCACTTTTACAAGGCCCACCGAGGCTGGGCTACGGGCATTGGCTACTATTTGTTGTTGGTTACGAAGTATGCTAAAACAAATTTTTTTGTTTTTCTTCGCTTATAGCAACGGTTCAAAAGGTTTTGGAGCTGAATTTGTTTGAAAGAAAAGTCAAACATTTACATTACTCAAGTTTGATTAATTTCTACACGCCAAAACGCACCGGGAAGATGATTTTAAAGCTAGCACGATGAAAGTGTTTTTGTTTCTTAAAGTGCTGGAAACTGTCGAATTTCTAGGCTGTGTTGAAGATAAACTTTCCTGAGACATCTTTTTATATATATCCTTTTATTGCAGTCATGTGGCAGTCATGCAACGGACAGAACTATGTCGTTCTTAAAGACGCGCTTTCAGCTACAAAAAGCGCTGAGCGTTGCAGATTTGTTGGGGCTGCACCTGCAGCTCCGTCTACCAGTGACGACATGGCATGTCTCCACCGAGTCGCTGGCAGCCAACCGACCTGGCTTGACTTTGCGAGACCTGAACTCCGCCTTTTCTTGAAGAATCAAACTGCAACACCTGTTGTCTGTGACGGCTGTGAAGCAGGCGAGCTGGGCGTAGGGCCCGCTTCTATTTACTTGGATGACAGACGTCTTCATATTACCCAAAATAGAACCCTTACCCTCCCCACTGTTTGCCAAAAAAGATAAATTTCACCCGTCTTTATCTTAAGTTTAGAATCTAGGTATACATTGTCTATTTTAAACGACAGAAGTAAAACTATCCAATTCTATTTTTCTTTTTGTAATTTGCAATTCCTTTTTCACTGACATGTCCAAGCTAAATGGGAGGGCTAGCCTTGACATGTTTTTTTTTTTTCGTTTTGGTAAATGATGGCCATTTTCCAGCCCAAGCTCTTTGTGTTGGTTGTTGGAAATAGCTGGGTGCTGCTGGCAACTTCAGGGGATTATTACACTGTGACCAAGGGATGTACATACTCACCATCTATCCTGGACCAAGGGACATCGATATCGATGAAGATACTCACATTCCAATCTAGACCAAGGCAGGGGTAGAGCTGTTGGCTCTTTAACCTGGACCCAAGCCAGAAGGGATGGACACACAGTTTGAAGAAAGGTATAAGTATAGGTATCGGCCAAACGGGTTCCTTTGAACTGTTTTTCTTTGAAAGAAAGGAACAACGGCTTGAGCGGAACTCTTCCGGATATATGCAGCTCTGTTTTATGTCCGTGTTCGCAAAGCCATTGGGGTGACTATTACTTCGGCGGGCGTGTTCTGGTTGCGGTCGCTGCTTTGGCCGGGGAAGCCTGAGCGAAAAATGATCTGCCAAGGGAGTCCGAACATCGTAACGTTCATAGAAGACTGGGTTTCCACAGGGAAAATAGCACGGTGCTATTTTGCGAAATGAATAGCGTGAACAGCCGGGATGAATTTGCACGTAGACTACAGAGCGCGCTTTGGGTAGAACTCTGACTTCGGCTTTCCAGTTAAGTATCCCACGTCTCCTTCGCAATTTCACCCCTTTCAACTCCGGACCATAGCGTTTTCCTGAGAACGTCTAATCTGGCCAACGGTATAAGTTCTTTTTTCTTTAGATATGATTCGGCGGCTTTCAGGAAAGCACGGTGCGAGCGCAGCTTCTTCTATCAGTTTCGGGCGCGAGTTGCCAGAAGCCTTTCTGCGCTGTACTTCTTTCTCCGCGCCATACGAACACCACCACGATCATGTCAGAGCTTTCCAGAAAGGATTGAATGCTTGAAATTGAAATCTTGCATGTATCTTTTTTGTACAGCAACCATGACCTAAAATGGTATTAAGCGAGTACTTGATAGATTTGGTTAAGTGCAGGATTTTCCAAATATGGTCAGCCGAAATGCGCCTGTCACACTTCGAGAAATATTGTCTGGGTTCGAGACGGGCAAACCACCCATCCGACCATCTATCCACGGTCAATCCATTGCCGATACGCATGCTGCTCCGTTATTTTACCAAGCGGGTTTTTTAAAAGAAATGTTCTTTGTGCATTGCAATTTCGGTGTCTGACCGTCTCGTTTCTGCATGGTTCTACCGGTGTTCTATGAGTTCTGGACGGGCTGATTTCCCGGTGTTCCCATAGAGCTTTGACCCAGTCCTTATCAGCCGTTGGTCGCTGGGCCATGGCTGTCCGCACTTCTTGTCGTTTTCAGTCGATCGCGTGGAGTCACAGAGGTTCGAAACCACCAAGGAAAGCTCGAAGATTTGAACCGAACGTATCAAGGAATGGAAATTTTGTCGAACTAAAGTTGTACATTTACTGGATAAATTGTTAAAGCTGCCGCTGCTTCGCAGAAGATAGCAGCAGCAATCCTTGTCCAGAGCTTTGGATGCCGGTGTTCGTGGACAAACCCGGATGAAGGTGCTAACTGATTCTCGACGGCGAAGTGGTTAGGTCGAGCTCTTTAGAGCTTTTTCTTTGTAATTTTGGAGTAAGGAAGCAACCAGCCGTTATTTCAAGTGTTCCGATACTGTCGTGGCGTCTAGGGGTAGAGGGCGGCTCCCAACAATTCAGTAATTATCAAACAAATTTCTTTTTTTCTCCATTCCCGATTGGCACAGACCGGATTCGAACCTGCGACGAAACGGCACCTAGCCGAACGGAAATCCCGGTGTCAATTGCTCAGACCA
>JAOWAR010103538.1:0-12198 GCA_028571005.1 Clathrina lutea | reverse complement strand
GTCGCTGCCCTCTCCTCCAATCTGTCTTCTCTCCCCCTCTCTCTTCTCTCTCTTTCTCTTTCTCTCTCTCTCTCTCTCTCTCTCTGTCTCTCTTGAGGAGACTCTCTCTTTTTCATCTCCTCTTTCTTTCACTTTCTCTACACTCTCCTGTCGTTGCCTTCTCGTGTTCCTCTTTTGATTCTCTTCTTTCCCTTCTCCTCTCTCTTTCTTGATTTCCTTTCTCTCTCCTCTCCTGGGTTCCTCTCCTCTTCTCTCCTCTCCTCTGCTTTCCTCTCCTCCTCTTTTCTCTCCTCGCCTCCCTTTTTCTTCTCTCCTCTCTCCTCTCCGCCCCTCCCTTCTCCTCAATCCCCTCTCCTCTGGTCATCTCTCCTCTCCTCTAGTCATCTCTCCTCTCCTCATCTGTCCTCTCCTTCTATCTCCTCTCTCTTTCCTCCTCTATCCTCTCCTCTTTTCTCCTCTCCTCCTCTCTCCCCTCCTCTTCTCTCCTCTCCATTCCTATTCTCTCCTCTCCTCGTCTCTCTCTTCTCCTCCTCTCTGCCCTCTTCTCCACTTTCCTCTTCTCCCCTCTCTCTGTCTCTCCTCTCTCTTCTTTCTCCTCTCGTCCAATCTCATCTCCTCTCCTTCTCCTTCTCCTCCTCCTCCCCTCTCCTTTCCTTCTCCTGCTCCTCCCCTCCTCCTCCTCTTCTTCCCCTCTCCTTTCCTCCTCCTCCTCCTTCTCCTCCCTTCTCCTTTCCTCCTCCTCCTTTTCTCCTCCTCCTCCTACTCCTTCTCCTCCTCCTCCTCTCCTCCTCCCTCCTCCTCCTCGTCCTCTTCCTCGCCCTCGTCGTCGTCCTCTTCCTCTTCCTTGTCCTCGTCCTCGTCCTTGTCGTCTCTCGATCGTCTCTTCTCCATTCCCTGTCCTCTCGTCTCCTCTCCTCTCTCTTCTCTCCTCATCTGAGTCACTGTCCTCCCCTCCAATCTCTTTCCTCCCTCCCCCCCTCCTCTCCTCTCCTCTCCTCTCTCTCTCTCTTTCTCTCTCTGTTTCCCTCTCTCTCTCTCTCTCTCTCTCTCTCTCTCTCTCTCTCAAAGTGAGCTTTATTGACTATGCTAAATGAGCGACTTGAAATATTTACACAGAAAGAGAGAAACAAGTCAAAATGGAAAATATTGACTATATTTTTAGTCTTACTGTACAATATCTTGATAAGTAAGCTTCCTTCAGCAATATGTCTTACACAGTTCATGAAAAATGTCATTAACTACCATTCTACCCGTGACTCAGCCAAAGGCAAGCCAGGCTGGAGTGGATCAGCGCCAAGCCGGGGGAATCACCGTGATTCATGGACAAAGAACAGGCATCACTGGAGCATTGTGAAAGTAGCACGATAACGCAGCAAGGCCATTACTTGCGCAGAAGGGAGATCACGTTTCTTGGCCAGGGAGCCCAGCCCTTTTAAGAAGACGGTAGCCGCGGGTTGTGCTCCACTGCAGCTCGAGAAGACAAGTGGAGTGAAAGCAGCGTGCCCCACATGAAGAACTCTCTCTCCTCGTATTAAACGGCGTTTCTCCCTTTCATGTCAGTGGCAGACCCTGTCATGGAAGAAAGCATGACACAAACTTGTATTGGGGTTGAACACCCTAACATCAAATCATGCCTACCCGCCCGGACGTCTTTCAGTTGGTCTGTCTGTCTGTCTGTCTGTCTGTCTGTCTGTCTGTCTGTCTGTCTGGCGGTCCGTCTGTCCGCCTGTCTGTCTGTTTGTCTGTCTATTTGTCTGTCTGTCTGTCTGTCTGTCTGTCTGTCTGTCTGTCTGTCTGTCTGTCTGTCTTTCTATCTCTCTGTCTTTCTGTCTTTCTGTCGGTTTCTGTCTGTCTGTCTGTCTGCCTGCCTGCCTGCCTGTCTGTCTGTCTGTCTGTTTTCCCCCTCCTCCCTACCCTCCTCCCTCTCCTCCTTCTTCTCATCCCCTATCTCTCTGTGTCTCTGATGCTCTTCTCTCCTCTATTTGTCTGCCTTTCTCTCTCTCTCGGTCTCGATCTCTCCTAATCTTCTATGTCTCTCCTCTTCCCCTTCCGCCGAATTCTCATGCTCTCTTTTCTGGGCTGCACCTCTTTTTTCTCTCTCTGTCTGTCTGTATGTCTGTCTGTCTGTCTCTCTCTCTCTCTCTCTCTCTCTCTCTCTCTCCCCTCACCCACACATACACACGCTTCAAGTCTTCGAAAGGCCTCTCTTTCTGCCCTCCTCACTCCCCCTCTGTATGTATACCTTTCTGTCCTCTCCCCTCACTCTGGGTCTCTGTCTGTCCGTTGCCCTTTCCCTCTTTCTCTGCGAAATGTTTGCCTCTGAATCTCCCTTGTCCTATCTCTCTTCTCCCCCTCTCCCTTTCTGTCTCTGCTTTTGACTCCAGCTTTTCACATGCATATCCATTATCCACCCTTCATTCCCGCATCTGTCACGGCCTTGCCACAGTCCTGCAGCTTTGTCAGACTGTCATCGGAACTGGCACCATCAACACATCTATGTAAACCTGTTTGTGGTTGTCTGGACGTTTGTCTCCTTTCCCTTCCTCGGTTATCACCTGTCTATCTGATATTGGACTCGGACTTTCTATTCCTTGCTTTGAAGTCGTTGGCTACCGGGTCTGTGATCATATGCATCATCCTCGTCATGTCGTGGCTCTCAGGCACGCTTTCACGGCAGTCCTCTCCTTCTCCACCGAGTCCTTTGTGTGAATCTTTGTTGGTTTGATTGTTTGTCACCATTGGTCTTACTTGTCTATGTTTATGGCGAATATTTCTGTCGCACGTGCCTCTTTGTGGCTACCTGCCTCTACCGGACCGTGATTAATTGCTTCCTCTCCCTTCAACTGGAGCTTTCTCTCCTCATTGATCTCAGGATTTGCTCCTCTCCTTCTTAGCCTTTGCCTCCAACCGCCCATTTTTTCCCTCTGGCCCTTCTTCACTTTCAACACCTCCTCCTCCCTGCATGTCATCCATATCAATTTGACAATTTCCTCGTCAGTTTTTCAGTCCTCTGTCTGTACGACAAGTGTGATCACCTCCCCTCTGATCTCTCCTCAATCTGTTCCCCTCTTTCCATTCTTCTTTCTTGACTCGCCATTGGGCTGCCTGAAATCTACCCCTTGACTGTCCATGGACCATGTGCTGCTGAACAGCACAGCCTGCATGTTCTCCTGGTGGACTTGGAAGGGATGCGGTTGGGAAACTTGATGCATTGCGGAGTGGTCTGGTGAATGCAACAAGTTACTCGATTGCTCCTTTGCCTATGCAGCCAGCCATGCTCCAAATTGGCCAGCCAGAAAAGTGAGGCACATCGCAAGTCATCAGTTACCCATGTGACAAGCGCTAGAATGGAACACTGAATAGGTGTGATCATGGGTCTCTTCAAACTCTTCATTCTGCTGTTGCCAAGGTAGCTGAAACTTAGAGAAGAAAGCTTCAGTTACGTAAGACCACGTGCAGGCCTTCTTTATCAAATTAAGCAAATGTAGTTTAATGTACACATAATCACTCTCTTTTTCTGTCTTCCAAGCCATCACACTCCTGGCTGAAATTAAAAGAAGACATGGCTGTTCACCTTTTTTTTTTTTTCTTTTTGCTTGTCAGTGTTTCTGTGGCAGCTTGGCCGATCTGCACTGTGACGACATGAACAGGGAAGGTAAACAATCTGCTTCTCAAAAATGGCCAAAATAAAAAGAACTCCCTGATTTACAGGCTGACCGTTCAAAGGGTTTCAAACAGATTGTTTCAACTCTCTCCTCATCGATCTCGAGATCTACTTCTATCCTCAGCCTCTGCCTCCGTCCACCCATTTTCCCTCAAGCTCTTTTTCCCCCTTGAACGCCTGTCCCTTTCCGAGTATCATCAACTTGATCATGTCCTCCTCCACAGTTTCCCGGTCCATGTTGTCCGTACGAGTGCATGTGTGGTCACCCCCTGTCTGATCTCTCCTCGATCTGTTCCCTTCCCTCCACTCTGCTCTTTTGACTTGGCCTTGGGCTGCCTGAGCTCTCAGTAGTACACTTTGGCTGTCCATGTCCCATGTACTGCTGAACTGTACCGCCTTTATGTTCTCCTCTGGGCACTTGGAAGGGATCTGGTTGGGAACTAGATGCATTTTCCAAGTGTGTCTGTGAATGCAACTAGTTCTTATCTGTTCCCTTCCTTCCACTCTTCTCTCTTGACTTGTCATTGGACTGCCTGACGACACCTTGGCTGTCCATGTACCATGTGCTGCTGAATGGCACAGCCTGCATAGTCTCCTGATGGACTTGGAAAGGATGTGGATGGGAAACTTGATGCATTGTGGAGCCTCAAGGAACTAGTTGCATTCACAGACACAGTGGATGTTCCAGTGAATGCAACTAGTTCCGTGATTACTCCTTTTTCCATGCAGCTAGCCATGGATAAAATTGGCCAACAGGAAACGTGAGGCACAATACAAGTCATCAGCCTGATGAGAGAAAAGCCAGAACGGGACATTGAATGTATATGATCATGGGCCAACAGCCAGAACCAAAACTGATTCATGGCTGAAGTTCAAGGAAGACTTGGCTGCTCAGATTTTTTCCTTATCAGTGTATATCAAGTCATATCGACTTCTTGTCTTTCGGAATGTCGAGCCTCAGAAACGAGTTTCTCCAGCAAACAGCAAGTGCTTTTCGTAAGGAGGGATAAAAGAGTAAAGGGAGATCAGGGCAAATTTGTGGACTTTAACAACTCGGCGATCGAGGTCGAGGCTGTTGGTAGAGGAGA
This sequence comes from Clathrina lutea, assembly GCA_028571005.1. Taxonomy (NCBI): domain Eukaryota; kingdom Metazoa; phylum Porifera; class Calcarea; order Clathrinida; family Clathrinidae; genus Clathrina; species Clathrina lutea. The sequence continues at coordinate 7,446 of JAOWAR010103538.1, read as the reverse complement.
GGCGCGAAAGGGGTTGCGAACCTTGGAGGGCACGGTGTGTATGTAGAGATCGGTGCCGTGTCGGGCGCCAGGCGCCCAGCCAATCGGCGAATTTTCTTTTCATTATTTTTAGGTTAAGCAAACACGGGGGGCCCGGGTGTGGATTGCGTTCCCGCGCCTCCTTAGATTCACCGTTGTAGACCACGACGGACCGCCGCTGGATTGGACATAATAATTATGGTCTACTTACCTGGAAATCTGGCCTCACCCTGAAGTCACCGCAGAAAAAGAGAAAAAAAACTTGATTGACTCTCGGTTGAAACCTGGTTGGAATTTCCAAAGGGGACACTTTACCCTCTGTGCCCCCACCCCTTGCATCCGCCACTGACAAGTACTGGCGTGCGGCGAAACCAGCGCAAAGCAGGTCGCGCACGCACAGGTCAGGCTACGGCAACAGTACAGTAGAGTCTACCGGTCAGGCATGCATAAACATGCCGTTCACGTTTCACATTCGTTCGTGTAGATCTACGTGGGTATGTCTACGCCAACCTGCTTGCAGCACGTGGCGGACAAGAGTAGAACACGAAAATGAAGAAGGGGAAAATGTGGAAGTATAAGTGAAACTGAAGTCGCCAAACTGGAAGCTGGAAAGAAATGTGGTGGCAAAACTGACACTGGATTTGAAAAGGCAGTCACCAAACGGAACTTTCCCGTCGCATTTTGCGAGTAGTCGACCGGATTTTTCGAGCCCTGGTAAATGGGAGAGTTTTGACAGGATGCGGTGCAGCTGTGTGGAAGAGAAAACATGGAGTGGTGTCTTCAAGTGTATGGTGGTGTGCGGCCTGTGAACGACTCTGTTTGTAGATGAGGAGGAGCTAGTTGGTGGTGAAGGTTGTGACCAAGAACGGTGAGGTGCAGGACTCTTCTAGAAGACAATGTTGGCCAATCAACTTTCGACAGGAGCTCTGAATGCTTCATTTCGTCGACCGTGTCGTATGGAAAAAGCCAAAGCTCACCATGAACACAACTTTTCGTTTGGAATTTCGTCTTCATTTGAATGTAACTGGTGTGATGGGAAAAGTGAGCATTTTTGGGTATTTGATAAGAACGCATGTGCATTTCACCAAAGGGACGATGCTCCGTTCAGTCAAACGAAAAGCCTGTAGAGAGCTTGTAACGAGCGAGCACTGGGCAACGATTGCGCATGCGCCTCACGATCAAGTCATTCAGACAAATCCGAGCCTTGGCTTTTCTTTCGTTTTTTTTTGTGGTAGAAACTTACCTTGCAAGACCGTAGCTACCATTAGTTCTAGGAAATTAGTAGGAATTATCAAGTTACCAAAATTTACCTACGGGCCAAAAAGTTTGTAGCAGTTGGCCTAAGGTTGCCCAGAGTTTGGCCAGGGGCCATAGGGATGAACGTGTGCAAAACCTGAAAGCGCTAGCAGACCTACTCGCGCCGTAAGAGGCTTCTTATTATAAAGGCTCAGCCTAATGGGGTAATCAGGAAAACAAAACGGAAACAAGAAGCGAAAGTGGCCGACTAGGGTTTGAGCTCGCTGAGTACTGATAGGATACACCGCTTTATTGCTGTGGTTTCAACCACAGCTGCATGGCCGATCCGTTCCTTCAGCACGTGGCGAGTCAGCTTGAGGTGATTTTCAAGCTTTTTAAGGGCTCGCCCTCGATCCCCCTATCTTAGGCTGTGACCACTTAGCCGGTGCGGTTCCTGTTCTTACCCAACTACCAGTACGACCGGATTCCTGCGGCGCTCAGCATGGGGTGACAAGTTCGCGAGCAAGGAGGGTCTGGAACGCAGGTCCGAAGTATCCCATGCATATCAGAAGAAGGTGTTTGCAATTGCACCCTGTCGGGTTCAACCAAGACCCACGCATGCGCATCAAAAACAATGGTTTCATCGACATGTAACAATAGCGCGTTTTTTTATGATTATTGTTTTCCTCAGCTCATGGCTCGAGTCCGGGAAAGGTTTATTTGTTGCATTTGAGTCGCCGAGAGGACTTAGGAGAATCAGGCTTTGACTCCCACAACCCCGATATGAGACGCCATGTGACGATCTGACTGGAAGAGGCCGAGAGGCATGAGAAGATCACACGTCGAGTGGTTGTGTGCCGACACGCCTTCCTTTTGCACACCGCTTTATCAGACACGCTTTGATCGATGATGGCGGCGCGTTCCATTTCCTTCCACCGGTAGCGCTTTTCGCGTTCGATCGGCTCGTGTCCAGATTTCACGGCCCTACTCTCGTCTCTGTTGAAGGTCAGCCTCGTAGCTCCGTCGTCTGTAACTCCAATTATATTTGAATCATCCTCGAAGTTTCTTCGACGGCAGCCTCTAAACTTTGGTGATCGCCAGTTTTCTTGCCTGTAATCAGCCGGGCCACGCTCCGCTACTCACTCAGTCCGCAGTGATCGGTCTACCCCATCGCTGCCAGGCTCCGATTGAAAAAGGCGGACCAAAGCGCGGTCTCTCGCTGCTGTTCGTTGGTGGACCTAAGTCAGGCGGAGCATTCCGCTAGTAAGCATACCGCTGCAGGCCTTTCAGCCTCTTTCTTCAAGATGTCATCTCCCATTTGAATGTTTACTTTTTTTCGTTCTTAGACTCCAGTCGTTTGTAACCAGATCAAACTCGAGACCCGCCCGTATGGCAGACCGCCTACCTCTGGAAGTAAAGTCCGCGTTACCAAGCAACAAGGCACTGCGCAACCGCAAGCCCGCATGTACGATGCACTAGCGCCACAGCCACGACTTCAAAGTCAGCGAACGTACTCACGCCCAGAATACATGCATATATGAGCGGATCGCGCCGTGCAAGCGCCCAAAAAATGGTCCACAGGCGCTAGGCTTTCGCTTACCGTACGCGTTTGTTTTTCGGGAAATCTGTGGAAGAGGTTCACCAGTAATAGTCAGTCTGAGAGCGTGCATATGTGTTTGTGGTGCTAGGCGTTTTACACCTGTACTGTAGGGACATGCGCTATAGGTTTTGACAACATCATCAGTCAAGGCAACAGTGCATCCAGTCTTTTGTTCAAGTCTTTGTTTGATTTCTGGCATTTGATAATAAATATTTGGTTTGCGTTTCTTAAAAATTTCAGAATTTGATCCTTGCATGGTGATCTATTGCGCAAATATCTTCGAATCCGAGATTTTCCGCCAAGTTATACGAGCAGTTTGCTATGCCTCTTACACCCTTGAAGCGTCAAGCCAGACTCTTCTCTTGTTGCCATAAGCTACGTTGGGGTGAATACATTTTACTCTGTAGATTTTGCTACGTTGGGGCTAGTAAATTTTACCCTGTAGATTTCACTGTTGTGTGTTTTGTGTCAAAAAAATCAAACTTGGTAAGAAGAAGACCACTTTCCTTAAACAAAACATTTACAAACATTTACCAGGCAACACGCCGGCCACGCCGGCATGGTGCACGCGATCTTCCCAGGTAACATGTACCTCTCCTATAGCCTGGTAACCATACCGTATCCCGGGAGAACTGACGTCACACGTAGCCCCGATCTTCCCTTGAAAAACTTCTACATATAAGAGGGTTTGTTTACCTTGGCACACAAAAGACAAGGAGGTGTCGCTTGTTTCGGCCTTTGAAATTGGGGAGGAAGACAATCCCTTCCCAAATGTTTCCCAGAAATTTTTGGGGGCGTGTGACCTGTTGGATGGAAGAATCTTGCTCAAAGTTTAAACAAAAAAACAAATACTCGATAGCATATAGACCTGTAGCACATGACACAACTGCCATCGAGTGTCGCTGTTACTATTTTATTCACCGATGTGAAAGCTCGAAAGGCTAGCCGGCCAAGAGAGCAAAATGGCGATAAAAGCAAGGTGCCTGTAGACAGACACACTGCTAGATTTCTTTGCTTGGTAGTTCGTATTAATGCTTGACATGGGATCCAATAATGGAAAAAAATAATTCCGACGGAAGATTCTGTATCTAAATTTCTGCTGGGCCTCCCAATTGTATCGATGAAAGTGGAAGAAGATGATTATCGACAAGTGTGGGTCCGAGCCAACTGGCAGAAGTTCATCAGGTCGGGAATTCCAGTCGAAGCTGTTCTTGATCAGCTAGTTGGCAAAGGCGTCACGGTTTGATTTCAGCCAAGACAACTATCAAGACATTATGGCCGAGAAGACAAGAAAGTTCGCAAATTTCTGCAAGAGCTGCTTTTCAAAAGTGGTAGCGCCATTGATTCGTTCAAGGAGGCCCTGCATGTGCTCCAAGCCAACGTTCTTGAATCATGTCAGGAAAAGACAGGCTGAACTGGGAGGGTTGCTTCGTACATGTGTGAAAGTGCAACTCCAACCCCCGCTCTGAACACCTCAAGCCGGTGTCCTGGCTGGGGGAAAAAAGGCAATGTGACAGCCAGTGAATGCTCACCAAACATTGTGATTGTCGAACGCAAGAACATGGAAGGCAGGCTGAAAGACCTTGCCTCATCCAGCACAGGTGAGCAACAAGCCCTCCGTCAGAAATATTCTACCCCAGCAAAACAGGAACTCGTCCCCCTTGAAAGTATCTTTCATACCAATGAAAATTTTCAGACCAACCCAACAACTGATGACTTTCCAACCCTCTCTGCTGATGTTATGCCAACTCAAGCAGGAGAGGAAAAACTGGCCTCCTAAACATCCAGCAGTCTGACCGCAAGCCACTACCACCTACCCGAAAATAGCCCCAAATCCAACGCCATAACAAAGGAAGCGCAGTGATATGGGGAGGCCCTGGTCTTGGAAAGACGGCATGCTGTGTCAGCATCGCAGTTCATCACTTCTGTGGAGAACTATGGCCCTTCTTTAAAGTCGTCCTTCTCTTCAGGCTTCGCCAGCATGTTGTGCAAACTGCAACATGTCTGGCGCAGCTGCTTGGCCACCTACTGCCACACCTTTCGCAAGGTCAGAGCGGAGACTTCGCTTCAAGTCTTGAAGCTTATCATGGCCAATGCGTACTCATTCTCTGTGATGGGGTAGACGAGTTCAATACATGAGCAGACGAGTTCAATGCACCGTGGCCAGCATCAAAGTTTTTGGCAAAAGCCTGCTGTCAGTGCAGCTGACTTGGAGTTGTTGGCTCCAGCTGTAGCTTCGAGTCAAACAATCGCAAAACTGCATCTAACTTTTGACGCCGCATTTCGTGCAGACAGCGAGAAGAGGAAAGTGGATAGACTTCTGCGGCAAACACGTCGCGCCACGGTCTGCTTGACTGCCACCATTCACAGCAACACTTCACTGGAGAGGGTGGAGGAGTACGGGCCATGGTACTCGTTGTTTGATGACGCAGCATGGAGTCACCTCATACTTCAAGTCAACACTCTGAAATGGCTGCGCCTGTGTGACTGTGCAGTTGAGTTCGGAGCAGGCGCATCAACTGTTTATGCAGCTGAGTGACGTCACTACGCTGGAGGTGCTGGACCTTGAGTGTAACCAGGTGACGGGTGAATGCTTGCCCGCACTAATGGACTCACTGAAACAGAACAGGACGATGAAGTGGCTGTACCTCCGATTTAACAACTGCTTTAGCGAAGAGAGCCGTCAGCTAATAAGAAGGCAACTCGCACACATCCCTGTTTCGATGGTGTAATCAAGCAGTATTCTGTAAGCCATGGACATTTCCGAACAGTGCAAGAAGACACAATTTTCTTGTCAACTGTCAATCCGCCCTTCCTTCGTTTCCTGCTCGTCCTCCATGTTCTTCAGAACGAAGCAACTATTGTAAGCATTGAGTTCAATCCATTGTATTCATTGAATTGTTTTTATTTGTTTTTCGAGTTGACAGAACTGTATGCGGAGATAATTTAGGCTTTTTCAGAATTGTCCTTCAATTTTTTTTTTAAAGAAATGCAGTAGTAGTAACTTTACTCGTTCGACTGCCAGCAAGCACCAGATGCGCTGTATGCTTTCTTTCCTGTCGAATGGTGAAAGAAAGAAAATATGTCTCTCAAGCAAGACCCAGAGTCAGTGTTTCGATTGTGCTAGTTTACATGTGTGTGACTGCTGTGGGGTTGCGGGTGAGCGGTTGAATCCATAAATGTGTGACAAAGTGAGGTTAAATTTGGTTGGGGCTAGTCTTGTGCGTGTCGATGGAGAGAGGCATGAGTCTGTGTTTCACTTCATGCACCGTGGTCGGCCATTACTCACGGCTATTCTTCTTGTCGTGGGCTCGCCGGTGTGGCATGGAAAATTGAAGAAAGGTAAATGATTATCGTAAAATGGGTGTGGTTGCTTCTAGTAACTGTGTATCTATACACATGTGAGAGTGCTTGAAGACCATTCCAGCAAGGATTACAGAAATTTGGACTGACCTTCGTGTCAGTTATGGTTCGTGTAATCTGGCAAAATTGTTGCATTTGATCAAATGTTTGTGGTGAAAGAGACTGAGCTGTTCACCCGTATACCTATATTGTATTAAGCTAGCGATGAAGAGAGTCCAGTAAGAAGTCTAGATGAAGTGGGGAGGAAAGGTCAGAGAATGAAGTGGGCTCAAAGAAAAGGGAATTGGAAGGGGTAGAATGCTAACAGGTCAAGGCACGCGAATAATATAGAATGGAAAAAGCAAAAAAAAAAAACAATATACATCGAAAAGAAATAGAGGTGGCTTTATAGAGGACATGGACAAAACATACACCTGTGGAAGGAACAGTGTTTCACCAGGGGTATATTGTTAATGCTGGGGTATCAGCGGAAATATTATGTTGCATGTCAGAATGCAATACGATACGGTACCTCTGAGCTGCTTACTCTAAGCGATACACCGATTGCAACCAGAATGATGATTTTTTTATGGTACGCTTCGATGGTGCATTTTACAAGACTGCTCGATCAGCGCACTTGTGGTAAACTTACAGACGGTACTGGAATGCAAAGTAAAATTGGCCAGGTTTAGTTCTGAATGTGTGTGGCTGACTCCTTCCTGCTGTTCAAGTTACTACACAATAAAAGAAAGCACAGCACACGACATTGGCACGTGTAAGTGAGGATTGGACCACGCTGCAAGGTTTTCAGTACTTCCCCCGAAATTGCCGAAACTGCTATGAAAGGCTGTGGCCACAACTCATGTAGCTGACTGCTTTATCTAAATATGGGCGCAAAACCTGTTGATTCAGTATCAATACAAGATTTTTGAAGAGCTTATCAATATTTACTGAAAAGATGGAACATAAGTACAAAATGTATTAAAAAGGAATTCTAACCAGTATGTAAAATTCGTCACGATCCCTGTGCTTCAACTTGCTTAAAGATATAAGAAAAACCTAGTGGTATTCCTAGTCAAGTAGCCATTCCAGCAATAATTGCTATTCAAACAAGGTTAAGAACAGTAGTTCTTAGGACACGAAGTGAGAAATGAAAAGGATGGTGTTAATTTTAGAAGACGTTTTGGCGTCAACGCCATCATCAGTTCATCTGGTGCTGAGTCAGGACTAGCTGCGTGTTTTATAGGAAA